>JAVTVY010045022.1:0-213050 GCA_036873755.1 Hanleya hanleyi
GCAGGCCACTATTATTATCACATTATATTGTTATGACGTTGTTGTTCTGACGTTCATTGTTGAATAAATTGATGAAAAAACACACAAAAATGATTTGACTTTTTTTATTTAAGTCAACAAGAATGAGTTACTGACTATATACAAATAGAATACAGGGTACAAATAGTAGGGGTATGTACACATAGAATAGTAGTGGTTAAGGTACAAAAAAAGTTCTGTCAGGAGTAGGATTCGAACCTACGTACGGCAATCGCCGACCAGCACTTAATACCGGCGCCTTAGACCACTCGGCCATCCTGACTTTTACAGTTTTATAACTCGTGTATCAACAGTTATAGTTCCACATTGTTTTTTACAAGTCCAAGTAAGTAGTGCTCACACCGTCGGCCAACACTTTTCGTTTGGGATAAAAGAAAGTAAAGGCGTCTCTTTGCTGGATATAGGTGCGCATCTGGTGGTCGACGACCCGGAATCCTCGGTTAGTGCCACTCGGACTGGCCTGGCTTTGCAATACACCCAGGTAGAGAGCTTTGTCGATGGCAGGGTCACGTCGGTTGACGCCTTTACAACTAAACTTATTTTCCGCTCCTCCATCTCCTCCGTAACAGTAGTAGGTCTTAGAGGAGAGAGCAATCATAGCATCCCCGCTCCACTCTAGCTTAAAGAGACCCGGTGTCCGCTTGTCGTAGGTGTAGTGATCGCGTCGGGGTAGCCACTGGTCCCGGTCCGCCTCATACTGACCCCTTAGCTCGGGTTTCACCAGGGACTCCCAATCGGCGTTGGAGACGGCCATGTAGGCCGAATCTGTGTCCATCTCCATCAACTGCCAGTCTGAGGGATTAAAATAGACACCCATGAAGTCATAGAGAAACTGCAGCCTCCTCAGCTTGGCCACCTGGTAGACCATACATCCAATCTGCAGGGGTAAGTTGTACCGGATAGTCTTCTTGGCTGAAGTGACTTCATAGGTGTCGTCATCGATGACCTCCACGGATCGAAACAGAGGAGAATTGACTTTTTTGCGGGCTTGGGCAGTACTACAAATGTTCACGTTGACGTGCTTATCCTGGTTCGTTACCGTTTTTCCGTAATAACCATTGCCAGTGAGCTTCCAAGATTCAGCGATGATGGCCTGACTCGGGTCTTGATCACCTTGACGACGGGCCGACGTCACGATGTCGGCATTCTCCGCAAAACAAGCCTCGGGTACGTACTGTATCACTTGATATATTTGAGTAATTCCCAAACCGTGGTTCATGTACCACTGCAGTAAGGGCGTGCCCAGCAAGATTTTCTCGGCCCACATACTCCCAATCAACATACGGCGTGGTTGCTGAAGTACTTCATGCTGCTCTGCGTAGGTCCTCATGGTGTCCCCAATATCCGCCCGACCCACCAGCGTGTTCTTAAAGATGGGCGGGCACTGGGCGAAGAGAGGCTTGAGAGTGTCGGGAACATGCAAATCGCATTCTACAAAGCCGTAGAGGTCTCCCGAACGAATGGCGTCCAACATCTGTGGCAGACTTAGCAATCGCCGACGACTCAAGGGGTACTCACGCTCTTTTAGGAACCGTCGTAAATGGGGCAGGGCCTGGCACATCGTGTGAAATTCACATTCCCACATTTCAATGAGATGGAATCCTCTCTCTTTCACGTAATCCCCGTTGGCCACCACTTCGCGTAATTCTTCCGGTGTTTTTCCACGTCGCTCATTGAAGCGGCCAGCGCTGAAATGGCATTCGTGGCCGTGCCAGTAACACCCGTAAAACTGGAAAACGGTCGGTGTTCCTTGTACAAGGGCAAACCCATCGACGGGGAGTCGACGATCTCCTATACGCTTCTCTGTGGCGTTGGTCTGGTGTCGTATATAAATTTCCCGTCGATAGGCTTCCCACTCCAACCACTGGTCGGCGAGATGTTTGTAAGGTGACCGTTGAGGTGTGAAATGTTGACCGTCTGCCCACCAACGCGTATAATGCCCGCTGGGCATGGGTTGGGCGAGGGACCACAGGTAGAGGGCATTAGCATCAAATCCAATGATTTTGGCACAGGGTTTCCCACTGGGCAGAGTCGTGACATCCTTCTCATGGTAGCGGTGAAAAATAAGGCTAGGTCCGCCCACAATGTTCTTCTTCAGACATTCATGCATGTCTGCATCTTTCTGTTGTACCAACGAGAAGTAGGTGGAACACTCTTGAAACAAATGGCGAAGGGCTAGACCCGGTAAACTTAAGCACTCTTTAAAGATATCCACATGCATTTGGCGACGAAAGAGTTGCACCATTTTCTCGGCCGCTTCCAGGAAAGGAACCACATCTAGGTTATTATACCATATGAGGAAATCTCGCAACGTCTTCATGCTGTGGCGGTTCCACACTTGTTGGAGTTCGATGTAGGTGTCCTCCGGCAGAGCTTCCCCTTTCAGGTCATTGTAAAACGCTTCCCGGGGTGGCAACTGGGTGTCTTCTAAGCGGTCCAGGCTCGTAATATAGGTGTACGGGAAGTAACCTTTCGTCTGGGTACAGTCGTATGCTTTCACCCACTGATCATAACTGTGAGTGGGTGCCAGGTAATTCCGCACATCCAGGAAATGCAGTGACGTGGTAGTGAGGGCCATATGGTTGTTGATCTTCTTTATGACGGACTTGACGGTATCGGATTTTGCCAAGTAAGGGTAGAGAAATTCCTTGACCATGTTCAGATCGTAACAGCCCGAATTGAATCCGAGCACGGGTAACTGAGTCAGGTACTGCACGAACCGGGCTTTCAGTTTTTCCGCATACGGTTTCGGTAAAGGGACATCCTGCGACTGCAGAGGCTGCGACTGGGATTCCGGCTCCGACTCGGACTCGGACTCTTCATCGTCGCTGAACGCTACACCGGGTACAGGAATGCGGTCGTCCAGTTGGTCCAGTACGTCCTGAAGCTTGGCCACCAACAATTCCGTACTAGCCGCACTGACTTGCTCTAAATACTCCATCATGCGGGTAATCAACTCATGGGAGTCCCCCGTGGACACGAAACACACCGGAGCAGCGTCATAGCCAGGTACGTTGCTGGAAATACTGACACTCAGAGGAATATGGCGCTGCGGCCACTGCGTTTTGGCTGAAAACATGTCCATGGGCTCCAACAGGGCCTCGAAATCGTAACACGCCCGGTAGGGAAAATAACGGTCCTCTTCCGGTATCATCACACCCTCATCGGCCAGTTCCTGGAAAATAGTAGGCGTATTATGATACACTCCACCCGGATATACTCGCTTGATACTGTTGTCACAGATTTTCTCGTGGCACTGTAAGTTGGTGGAGCGATGAAACACCCGATGGCATTGACCACAACTGAAAGACTGAGCGTACTGGCTCATATCGGAGATCAGCGAAAAATGACTCACCCCACCGTTGTCGAAGACATTGACTTTCATCGTAGCAGCATACCGTTCTGTTGATCGCCGAACCAATTCAGCCACAAATGTATCGTCCTCGCATCGTAATCGATAGACAAAGATATTAATGTCGAACAGTGTTTCCACGTCATCCAAATTCTTGAACGGCACTCCACGGAAGTGCCGCTTATCCATGTCTTGCTGCTCTAAATACTGTTCCCAATAGCCATCGGCCACTGTGTCACAACACCGGGGTTTACACTCGTCCACATGCACGGCCAAACACCGAAACAGACATTTCCGGTCTTTGTAGGGCCCCTTTGACCCTCCTGTTAATGCATACAGGCCGTGTCGATGAAGCAACCACGGAGGAAGTAGTACAGGAGCACCGATGGGATGATCTCTCATTTTCGTGACGAAAAATGTGACGTTGGTCACCATTTCCACCAACCATTGGGTATTGGGGCGTTGCAACCGAGCCCATTCCAATGGATCCAACGTAGTCAATTGGTCGATGAGTGGCTCCAGAGAAATCGCATCCGTGATGGTGAATGGCTGGTCAAACACATACGAATTATTACTGGGATAGAAATACCGCAGTTGGTCCGTCTTTTTGTGCCGTAAGATATACCCAAATGTCACATTCAATTTGAAGGCAGTGACCTGATCTGTAAAAATGTTCTCGGCGTAAGTAGGAAGATACGTGAGGTCCTCCAACCGAAAATTATATAAGTCCAATAGACGACGGTGACGGTGGAAACAATGGCGTATGGTACCCCAGTGACGTTGATAAATGTCCCTGACACGCTCATCTTCAGGCAAGACTTCAACCGGAGGTACTGCTGGGTCAAAGGGAAAATCTTCTCCACGTCTCATGCTTTTCGTCTCATACAAGCGGATAGGCAAGCAGGCAGGCAGGCAGGTAAGCAGGCTGGGAGGCTGGTCAGGTCAGGTAAGTCACAGTGCTGCGCAAAAGTAGTGCAATGAATACTCCCCTACCCTAAAAATCGACTCCTTTTATACGTTTTTCTATAATCCGCCATCTTGTCCCACCACCCACCATCCACAGCCGCCATCTTGTCCCACCACCCACCATCCACAGCCGCCATCTTGTCCCACCACCCACCAACCGCCATCTTGTCCCACCACCCACCATCCACAGCCGCCATCTTGTCCCACCACCCACCCACCATCCACAGCCGCCATCTTGTCCCACCACCCACACACACACACACACGCCGCCATCTTGTCCCACCACCCACCATCCACACACGCCGCCATCTTGTCCCACCACCCACAGCCGCCATCTTGTCCCACCACCCACAGCCGCCATCTTGTCCCACCACCCACCATCCACACACGCCGCCATCTTGTCCCACCACCCACCATCCACAGCCGCCATCTTGTCCCACCACCCACCATCCACACACGCCGCCATCTTGTCCCACCACCCACCATCCACGCATGCGCACACCACCAATTGTGACGTCACCCAAGGTTCTGCGCATGCGCACTGACGCGCTATCGCGCCAATTTACTGCTTGTATACTACTGTCACGTCTATACCCAACATTATCTGGTCAATTTGACCCAATTCTTCTGACAGTGTAATTGATACAATTGATACGGTAAAGAATCTTTCTTACGTTCCAGCCTAACTCAAAATTTAACTTTCTTAAAGTAGACAAGCTGTATCTTCCAAGCTCACCGCATTGGCAGACTCGAAAAAAAAAACATACAGTGTTGAGTGTATACAGATTTCATATATTTCATGTCACTAAAATCCCATGATTCTACCCAAAATTGCCAACTTAGTATCTACATCAAGTTCTAGACTACATTGTATAAATGCATCTCTTCAGAATAAGTATTGATCTTTTCTACTTTTCAATCAGAGCCTTTCGAGTTTCCTCGTTATTTAAATTATATTTCAAATAAATGCCAAGATAACAAAATTATCTACAAAAACTATGGCATTACCATTGCAAGACCAATTGTATTGCCTCTTAGTACGTTTCGATCGAACAGCACTATATATCTGTTTAAGTTTTCGCATTATTCAACACTTCGCAAACTCCAACGGTCGCAGTATACACAAAAGAAAGTGACACGGTTTATCGATGTTTTGGCCCCCATGAGGTGCGGTTTGAAGTGTCGAAATAAAATATGGAGTACGAAAGAAATGTTTACGTTAACTTCGAGAATATTATCTTGTCGTATGGTAATTCCAGGTCCTGGGTCTTAGGAATTTTGAATAACAGCTTCTTGAAGTAGTGTATTTGTGCAAATTATACGCATCTGGTCCGTAATTCATAATCCTGCCGTTGTCAATTAATGAATATCCGCGTGCATAATCCAAAGACCTATTCCATATTCCATATAACAGCATTAGCACCAAATTCAAAAAGACAATCATCGTATACATAAACATAGACTAGTTTCCTGCAAGACAGAATCGGTCAACAGTTTTCAACGATGCCGGCAAGAATATCAAATCCGTATTGCTGATCAGTATTCTTAACCCATGTGATATTCGTTGTAAAGACGTCATCTAGAGAATGATGTCAGGCTTTGATTGTGTCTGTTCATATGAGCACCATGAGGATCTTAAAGTACATGGGTTCATACGGCCACTAGAAAAGCCTTTGTTCCGGAGTAAAATCAGCACTCATTTCTCCTTGTAGCCATATGAACCCAGTCCAGTACCAGAAGCGTTTTTGGGCAACAAGTACTATTGGCATGACCAATATTTCGGGATTAAGTTTTTGTTGGTTCTGGACTGGCTTCAAATACTTACGGAGGGAAAATGGTGCTGTTTTCACCTTGAAATAGACGAATTTGCACAATCATACTACTGCAAGTTGCTGCTATTCAAAAACCCTAAGACACAGGGCCTGGCAAATACTCAGACCATACAAGATAATATACTTTAAACAAACTGAAAAAAGCCTTTCTTGTACAATATTTCATTTGGCACACCAACCCACACCTCATGGGGTCCAAATCCTCACTAAACCGCGCCAGATCCTTTATCTAACAATTCCTATAATCCTTCTGGTGTTCTCGAGAATGAGTCAGTATCTTCTGCGAATAATAAAATAAATATATGGAACTCTTCCACTATGTCCTCAATTTCTCTATAGAATTGCTTTTATATACATGGAAAATAATATAGGCGATAATGATTCCCCTTGTTTTAGACCTACACTTAGGTGAAAGAAATCCCATACTTTCCTTGTTTCTCGGACACGAGATTTCACACAACAAAAAAAGTTGTCTTATCGCTTTAACCAGTCTATTATAACAACAGCAGGATAATACAATTCCTCAATGTCCATCTATTCACCGTATCAAAGGCCATTTCTAAATCCATACAGGCACAACACAGTTTATTTTTATCGTGTATTGTACTACTCGTCAAATTATGTAAAACAAAAACACATTCAACAGTGCTTCTCACTTTACGGAAACCATGTAGAAAATCACTCAATATTTTGTTACTTTCAGCCCAGTTATATAGTCGCTCTTTTATTAAACACAGCCGAGTACAGCTTGGCTAAACACTCACGCGAGTGAGACCTCTGTAATTATCAACGTTTATTTACCTAGTTTTTGATGAATAGGTACTATCACAGCTTGTCCCAATCTTATGGGTAAATTGAATTCAAATACAAATGATTGAACAATTTGGTCAGACGAGGTACTAAAACGTACTTTCTTTCTATGAATATTTATCATTACATAATTGATCCAGGCCTTCAGACTTCAGCAAGTGTATCTAACTCACACAATTTCCTAAAATATGAATAAAATTCCCCCAATTTAATATTTCAATTATGTTTTTGTTCTCAATAACGGAATTCACTTCTTTCCTAAATTTGCGCGGTGAATGCTTCAAATCCCTCTTAATTAAAGCCTTTTTTAGTTAGACGGCTTACAACTATCAATGTTTTTACCTTGTTATATTCCGCCTTTGCTGCTAGGAACATATCAACGGCCACATTTGCATGACTCAATGTTAACTTAGCATGGAAAGTGGGCAGAAAATATCATAAATTTAACAATGTTGTAAAAGTTTATTAATTTACGACCATTGTGGACATGGGCATGGATTATTTAAAATAAATAGATTCCCGTGAACACCTTGGAGATTCTCCCCAGCTCAAATGCCATTTGATAGCTTTTTTCATAAATATTCATTCAGGTTAATAGAGCAACAAGAAACACAATACAATCACAATGAAGTCACATATACGAAAACAGCCAACAATGGACCGTTGGACATATTAATGATATATGTAGCTACATGTATAAGTAATTTCACTGTGTGATAGTGGAAAAACCCCTTTCTTTTAAATCTGAAAAAGTAGCTTACTGACGAGAAATATCACAGCGAGCATGTTGGATACTTTATTTATCAGAGTACTCCAAAAGGACCACCTTGTTTTGTATTGGTCATGTCGACATTGTATAAAGAATGACATCTTTTCAGTTCCGTAGTATTTGCATAGTAAAGATTTAAAAGGATTGATTCTGGGAATATTCCCCTTCAACTTACTTGTACAGGTAACGTTTTGTCAACAAAAAGGAGAGTATTGAACACTTTATCATTGTAGTATGTTCCATATAGAATAAGTTTTTTGTTATATTTGTGATCTCTAAATAGTACAGTATCGGCAATCCATGATAATAAATCTCTCCAAAATATATGGCTGATAGTTTATCTGCTTTACAAAAATCACACATTTCCGAGTCTATTACATGAATTTTGTGCAGGAAAGAGTTGGTGGCGAGGATTCTATCTATAATTCGGTATTGGAACCAATTCGTATCTGTAGTACATTTGAAAGGTGTTATATGTATATTTCCCATTCTTCAGGCTTGAAAGTCAAAATTGTTTCTCACTCTTTTTCACTAGTAGATTTCCTGTGTTTCGCGGTGACCAGTGTTACATAAAGAGGGTTTGTTCCTTTTTCGAATTTAGTAAGAATTTGGATGGATAATGGCCCAATAGAGTTGGGTAATTTTGAATTTACGAGTCCGAAAGGTCTATAAAACAGTTTCACTATATTTCGGAACTTTTCATAGTCTAGGAAGTTTGTTTTCAGATCATAAAGTTGTTCTAGTTTTTCTTTTGAATAAAAATTTCCATCTATGTCGAAAAGGTCATTTATGAATGTAATTCCATGTTGGTACCATTTTTCTTGAACACTGGTAAATCATCACAGTGATGTGGTCGTTAAACCAAATGACCTCTGACATTGCATCCTCCAGATTTTTGATTTCAATTTGTTTCATAAAGCTGCTTCATGCAGATAATGTATCTTTCCAAATAGGAATATTTAAATGTTTACCTAGTTGTTCTGGATGTTTCGATCAACATTGCTCCAAACCGTAGGCAATGTTTAAGGTATGATATAGTATATTTTTGCTGGAATTAGATTTTTTTGTAATTAGTCGAAAAGAGGTGATTTGATCGATCTGGGAAATTCATCAACATCCATTTTTACCCCTCCCTTATCGTAATCTTGACAAAGTTCTATCCGTTTTATTTTGTCGTTCCCATCCCATATAAATTGATAATAACATAGATTGTAGTTGACTCATCATTTGTTTTGAAGGGTTGGGGAAAGAGAAGAGTAAAAGATTTAGTCTTGGGATTGCTAGTCATTATATCATTGTCACTCTACCGAGGACGGTTAGGGATCTTTTCGACCTTTTATTTAAAATTTACTTGATTTTCTTTATTTTTTCGCCATAGTTTATATCTACCATATTCTCCATACCTAACGTAAAAGTAATTCCCAGCAAAGCAAATGTTTTTTGTGACAAGACTAAGTTATATTGTAAATCTGATTTGTCTGGTGGGTTTTTTCTTTCTCCCTAAACAGAATATCAGCAGCATATAGGTATTCCAATGGGTACTAATTGTGCACCCCTGTTGGCTGACCTGTATCTGTTCTCTTATGAATATGACTATATGCTGGCGCTTTCAAAAACCGATCCACTCAAAGCCCGTTCCTTCTCATTCACCAAACGCTATATAGACGATCTTCTCGCTGTGGATAATCGCTATATAAATGACGCAGTGAAGGATATATATCCACCTTCACTGGATTTGAAGGAAACTACAGATAGCCCTACAGGCACATCATATTTAGATCTATATCTCTATAAAAATGAAGCGGGCATTCTCTCTCGTCGACTTTATGAAAAAAGAGATGATTACAATTTCGACATCGTAAACAATCCCTTTCTGGACAGTAATATTCCAGTGTGACCTGCATATGGCGTATACATATCTCGCCTAGTAGCATTTGCTAGATCCTGTGTTAAATGTGACGATTTTAATCAACGTCACAAAACATTGTTGCAGAAACTTATAAAACAGGGCTACACCACCAAGCGCCTCCACTCAAAGTTTCTCAAATTTGGCGATACATATCGCATACTGATAGCAAAATACGAACGTAGCGTGCAAGATCTATGGCGCTACGTTTCGTAACATGTGTCTAATTCCGCTTAACCCGGGGCTAGGGGCCGTATGAGCCCATGTACTTCAAGATCCTCATGGTACTCATATGAACAATCAAAGCGTGGCTGAGGTACATCATTTTAGATGACGACTCTATAACGAATATTATGGATTAAGAATACTGATCAGCGATACGGATTTGATATTTTGGAACATCATGATGTCTTGCCGGCATCATTGAAAACTGTTGACCGCTTCTCTCTTGCAGGAAACAAGCCTATGTTTATGTATACTTTTGTCTTTTTGAATTTGGTGCTAATACTGTTATATGGAAATGGAATAGGTCTTCGGATTATGGACGCGGATATTCTCTAATGGACGACGGCTGGATTATGAATGACGGACTAGACGCTTGTAATTCTCCACCTAAGATGGATACAGAGCAGCTGATGAGCATACTCCAGCGAGATGCGAAGATCCCCTTTCGAGGTGTGTTTCCACGCAATGTGTTTCCCACCCACTCTACCACCCCAGCAGCCTACATCCTGAATACAGACACGAGGAGTCGACCCGGTTGGAACATTGGATAGCTGTGTACGTGGACACCCTAGGCCAAGGCGAATACTTTGATTCCTACGGACTTGCACCCCTCCATGCCGATTTGGTGAAATTCATGGACGTCTCTACTACAGAGTGGCGTTGGAATACGCAAAGATTACAAGGACCCTTGAGTAGTGTGTGCGGACAGTACTGTGTGTTTTATCTCACTCACCGGAGTAGAGGACATTCTATGCCCACCATTGTACATATGTTTGATGATTATTGTCAAGCCGAAGACCGTGATGTCCTCGTCTATGACTGGACGGCCTCTCGTTTTAATGTGCATGCTCCATTTCTCTGGTTAACTTAAAAATGTACTGCGCGCGCAGGCCACTTGTTTATTATTATCACGTTATATTGTTATGACGTTGTTGTTCTGACGTTCTGTTGAATAAAAGATGAAAAAAACACAAAAAATGATTTGACTTTCTTTTTTTATTTAAGTCAACAAGAATGGGTTACACTATATACAAATAGAATACAGGGTACAAATAGTAATGGTATGTACACATAGAATAGTAGTGGTATGTATAAGGTACAAAAAAAGTTCTGTCAGGAGTAGGATTCGAACCTACGTACGGCAATCGCCGACCAGCACTTAATACCGGCGCCTTAGACCACTCGGCCATCCTGACTTTTACATTTGTGTATCAACAGTTATAGTTCGACATTGTTCACAAGTCCAAGTAAGTGGTGCTCACACCGTCGGCCAACACTTTCCGTTTCGGGTAAAAGAAAGTAAAGGCGTCTCGCTGCTGAATGTACGTCCGCATCTGGTGATCCACCACCCGAAATCCTCGGTTAGTACCACTCGCACTGGCCTGGCTTTGCAGCACGTTCAAGTACAAGGCTTTGTCGATGTTGGGATCGCGCCGGCTCACCCCTTTGCAGCTAAACTTATTTTCGTCTCCCCCGTAACAGTAATACGTCTTGGAGGAGAGAGCAATCATAGCATCCCCACTCCACTCCAGCTTGAAGAGCCCGGGCGTACGCTTATCACACTGGTAATGGTCACGTCGAGGTAACCACTGGTCCCGGTCCACCTCATACTGTGCCCGTAACTCCGGTTTCACCAGGGACTCCCAATCCGCATTAGAGACGGCCATGTAGGCCGAGTCCGTATCCATCTCCATGAGTTGCCAGTCTGATGGATTAAAATACACACCCATGAAATCATACAGAAACTGCAGCATTCTCAGCTTGGCCACCTGATATACCATACATCCAATCTGCAGGGGTAGGTTGCAACGGATAGTCTTCTTGGCTGAAGTGACTTCATAGGTGTCGTCATTGATGACCTCCACGGAGCGAAACAGAGGAGAATTCACTTTTTTGCGGGCTTGGGTAGTAGTACAAATGTTCACGTTGACGTGCTTATCCTGGTTCGTTACCGTTTTTCCGTAATAACCATTGCCAGTGAGCTTCCAAGATTCAGCGATGATGGCCTGACTCGGGTCTTGATCACCTTGACGACGGGCCGACGTCACGATGTCGGCATTCTCCGCAAAACAAGCCTCGGGTACGTACTGTATCACTTGATATATTTGAGTAATTTCCAAACCGTGGTTCATGTACCACTGCAGTAAGGGCGTGCCCAGCAAGATTTTCTCGGCCCACATACTCCCAATCAACATACGGCGTGGTTGAGGCAAACACTCGTGTTGCTCTGCGTAGGTCCTCATGGTGTCCCCAATATACGCCCGACCCACCAGCGTGTTCTTAAAGATGGGCGGACACTGGGCGAAGAGGGGCTTGAGAGTGTCAGGAACATGGAGGTCGCATTCTACAAAGCCGTAGAGGTCTCCCGAACGAATGGCGTCCAACATCTGTGGCAGACTTAGCAATCGCCGACGACTCAAGGGGTACTCACGCTCTTTTAGGAACCGTCGTAAATGGGGCAGGGCCTGGCACATCGTGTGAAATTCACATTCCCACATTTCAATGAGATGGAATCCTCTCTCTTTCACGTAATCCCCGTTGGCCACCACTTCGCGTAATTCTTCCGGTGTTTTTCCACGTCGCTCATTGAAGCGGCCAGCGCTGAAATGGCATTCGTGGCCGTGCCAGTAACACCCGTAAAACTGGAAAACGGTCGGTGTTCCTTGTACAAGGGCAAACCCATCGACGGGGAGTCGACGATCTCCTATACGCTTCTCTGTGGCGTTGGTCTGGTGTCGTATATAAATTTCCCGTCGATAGGCTTCCCACTCCAACCACTGGTCGGCGAGATGTTTGTAAGGTGACCGTTGAGGTGTGAAATGTTGACCGTCTGCCCACCAACGCGTATAATGCCCGCTGGGCATGGGTTGGGCGAGGGACCACAGGTAGAGGGCATTAGCATCAAATCCAATGATTTTGGCACAGGGTTTCCCACTGGGCAGAGTCGTGACATCCTTCTCATGGTAGCGGTGAAAAATAAGGCTAGGTCCGCCCACAATGTTCTTCTTCAGACATTCATGCATGTCTGCATCTTTCTGTTGTACCAACGAGAAGTAGGTGGAACACTCTTGAAACAAATGGCGAAGGGCTAGACCCGGTAAACTTAAGCACTCTTTAAAGATATCCACATGCATTTGGCGACGAAAGAGTTGCACCATTTTCTCGGCCGCTTCCAGGAAAGGAACCACATCTAGGTTATTATACCATATGAGGAAATCTCGCAACGTCTTCATGCTGTGGCGGTTCCACACTTGTTGGAGTTCGATGTAGGTGTCCTCCGGCAGAGCTTCCCCTTTCAGGTCATTGTAAAACGCTTCCCGGGGTGGCAACTGGGTGTCTTCTAAGCGGTCCAGGCTCGTAATATAGGTGTACGGGAAGTAACCTTTCGTCTGGGTACAGTCGTATGCTTTCACCCACTGATCATAACTGTGAGTGGGTGCCAGGTAATTCCGCACATCCAGGAAATGCAGTGACGTGGTAGTGAGGGCCATATGGTTGTTGATCTTCTTTATGACGGACTTGACGGTATCGGATTTTGCCAAGTAAGGGTAGAGAAATTCCTTGACCATGTTCAGATCGTAACAGCCCGAATTGAATCCGAGCACGGGTAACTGAGTCAGGTACTGCACGAACCGGGCTTTCAGTTTTTCCGCATACGGTTTCGGTAAAGGGACATCCTGCGACTGCAGAGGCTGCGACTGGGATTCCGGCTCCGACTCGGACTCGGACTCTTCATCGTCGCTGAACGCTACACCGGGTACAGGAATGCGGTCGTCCAGTTGGTCCAGTACGTCCTGAAGCTTGGCCACCAACAATTCCGTACTAGCCGCACTGACTTGCTCTAAATACTCCATCATGCGGGTAATCAACTCATGGGAGTCCCCCGTGGACACGAAACACACCGGAGCAGCGTCATAGCCAGGTACGTTGCTGGAAATACTGACACTCAGAGGAATATGGCGCTGCGTCCACTGCGTTTTTGCTGAAAACATGTCCATGGGCTCCAACAGGGCATCAAAATCGTAACACGCCCGGTAGGGAAAATAACGGTCCTCTTCCGGTATCATCACACCCTCATCGGCCAGTTCCTGGAAAATAGTAGGCGTATTATGATACACTCCACCCGGATATACTCGCTTGATACTGTTGTCACAGATTTTCTCGTGGCACTGTAAGTTGGTGGAGCGATGAAACACCCGATGGCATTGACCACAACTGAAAGACTGAGCGTACTGGCTCATATCGGAGATCAGCGAAAAATGACTCACCCCACCGTTGTCGAAGACATTGACTTTCATCGTAGCAGCATACCGTTCTGTTGATCGCCGAACCAATTCAGCCACAAATGTATCGTCCTCGCATCGTAATCGATAGACAAAGATATTAATGTCGAACAGTGTTTCCACGTCATCCAAATTCTTGAACGGCACTCCACGGAAGTGCCGCTTATCCATGTCTTGCTGCTCTAAATACTGTTCCCAATAGCCATCGGCCACTGTGTCACAACACCGGGGTTTACACTCGTCCACATGCACGGCCAAACACCGAAACAGACATTTCCGGTCTTTGTAGGGCCCCTTTGACCCTCCTGTTAATGCATACAGGCCGTGTCGATGAAGCAACCACGGAGGAAGTAGTACAGGAGCACCGATGGGATGATCTCTCATTTTCGTGACGAAAAATGTGACGTTGGTCACCATTTCCACCAACCATTGGGTATTGGGGCGTTGCAACCGAGCCCATTCCAATGGATCCAACGTAGTCAATTGGTCGATGAGTGGCTCCAGAGAAATCGCATCCGTGATGGTGAATGGCTGGTCAAACACATACGAATTATTACTGGGATAGAAATATCGCAGTTGGTCCGTCTTTTTGTGCCGTAAGATATACCCAAATGTCACATTCAATTTGAAGGCAGTGACCTGATCTGTAAAAATGTTCTCGGCGTAAGTAGGAAGATACGTGAGGTCCTCCAACCGAAAATTATACAAGTCCAATAGGCGACGGTGACGGTGGAAACAATGGCGTATGGTAGCCCAATGACGTTGATAAATGTCCCTGACACGCTCATCTTCAGGCAAGACTTCAACCGGAGGTACTGCTGGGTCAAAGGGAAAATCTTCTCCACGTCTCATGCTTTTCGTCTCATACAAGCGGATAGGCAAGCAGGCAGGCAGGCAGGTAAGCAGGCTGGGAGGCTGGTCAGGTCAGGTAAGTCACAGTGCTGCGCAAAAGTAGTGCAATGAATACTCCCCTACCCTAAAAATCGACTCCTTTTATACGTTTTTCTATAATCCGCCATCTTGTCCCACCACCCACCATCCACAGCCGCCATCTTGTCCCACCACCCACCATCCACAGCCGCCATCTTGTCCCACCACCCACAACCGCCATCTTGTCCCACCACCCACCATCCACAGCCGCCATCTTGTCCCACCACCCACCCACCATCCACAGCCGCCATCTTGTCCCACCACCCACACACACACACACACGCCGCCATCTTGTCCCACCACCCACCATCCACACACGCCGCCATCTTGTCCCACCACCCACAGCCGCCATCTTGTCCCACCACCCACAGCCGCCATCTTGTCCCACCACCCACCATCCACACACGCCGCCATCTTGTCCCACCACCCACCATCCACAGCCGCCATCTTGTCCCACCACCCACCATCCACAGCCGCCATCTTGTCCCACCACCCACCACACACACCGCCATCTTGTCCCACCACCCACCATCCACACACGCCGCCATCTTGTCCCACCACCCACCATCCACGCATGCGCACACCACCAATTGTGACGTCACCCAAGGTTCTGCGCATGCGCACTGACGCGCTATCGCGCCAATTTACTGCTTGTATACTACTGTCACGTCTATACCCAACATTATCTGGTCAATTTGACCCAATTCTTCTGACAGTGTAATTGATACAATTGATACGGTAAAGAATCTTTCTTACGTTCCAGCCTAACTCAAAATTTAACTTTCTTAAAGTAGACAAGCTGTATCTTCCAAGCTCACCGCATTGGCAGACTCGAAAAAAAAAACATACAGTGTTGAGTGTATACAGATTTCATATATTTCATGTCACTAAAATCCCATGATTCTACCCAAAATTGCCAACTTAGTATCTACATCAAGTTCTAGACTACATTGTATAAATGCATCTCTTCAGAATAAGTATTGATCTTTTCTACTTTTCAATCAGAGCCTTTCGAGTTTCCTCGTTATTTAAATTATATTTCAAATAAATGCCAAGATAACAAAATTATCTACAAAAACTATGGCATTACCATTGCAAGACCAATTGTATTGCCTCTTAGTACGTTTCGATCGAACAGCACTATATATCTGTTTAAGTTTTCGCATTATTCAACACTTCGCAAACTCCAACGGTCGCAGTATACACAAAAGAAAGTGACACGGTTTATCGATGTTTTGGCCCCCATGAGGTGCGGTTTGAAGTGTCGAAATAAAATATGGAGTACGAAAGAAATGTTTACGTTAACTTCGAGAATATTATCTTGTCGTATGGTAATTCCAGGTCCTGGGTCTTAGGAATTTTGAATAACAGCTTCTTGAAGTAGTGTATTTGTGCAAATTATACGCATCTGGTCCGTAATTCATAATCCTGCCGTTGTCAATTAATGAATATCCGCGTGCATAATCCAAAGACCTATTCCATATTCCATATAACAGCATTAGCACCAAATTCAAAAAGACAATCATCGTATACATAAACATAGACTAGTTTCCTGCAAGACAGAATCGGTCAACAGTTTTCAACGATGCCGGCAAGAATATCAAATCCGTATTGCTGATCAGTATTCTTAACCCATGTGATATTCGTTGTAAAGACGTCATCTAGAGAATGATGTCAGGCTTTGATTGTGTCTGTTCATATGAGCACCATGAGGATCTTAAAGTACATGGGTGCATACGGCCACTAGAAAAGCCTTTGTTCCGGAGTAAAATCAGCACTCATTTCTCCTTGTAGCCATATGAACCCAGTCCAGTACCAGAAGCGTTTTTGGGCAACAAGTACTATTGGCATGACCAATATTTCGGGATTAAGTTTTTGTTGGTTCTGGACTGGCTTCAAATACTTACGGAGGGAAAATGGTGCTGTTTTCACCTTGAAATAGACGAATTTGCACAATCATACTACTGCAAGTTGCTGCTATTCAAAAACCCTAAGACACAGGGCCTGGCAAATACTCAGACCATACAAGATAATATACTTTAAACAAACTGAAAAAAGCCTTTCTTGTACAATATTTCATTTGGCACACCAACCCACACCTCATGGGGTCCAAATCCTCACTAAACCGCGCCAGATCCTTTATCTAACAATTCCTATAATCCTTCTGGTGTTCTCGAGAATGAGTCAGTATCTTCTGCGAATAATAAAATAAATATATGGAACTCTTCCACTATGTCCTCAATTTCTCTATAGAATTGCTTTTATATACATGGAAAATAATATAGGCGATAATGATTCCCCTTGTTTTAGACCTACACTTAGGTGAAAGAAATCCCATACTTTCCTTGTTTCTCGGACACGAGATTTCACACAACAAAAAAAGTTGTCTTATCGCTTTAACCAGTCTATTATAACAACAGCAGGATAATACAATTCCTCAATGTCCATCTATTCACCGTATCAAAGGCCATTTCTAAATCCATACAGGCACAACACAGTTTATTTTTATCGTGTATTGTACTACTCGTCAAATTATGTAAAACAAAAACACATTCAACAGTGCTTCTCACTTTACGGAAACCATGTAGAAAATCACTCAATATTTTGTTACTTTCAGCCCAGTTATATAGTCGCTCTTTTATTAAACACAGCCGAGTACAGCTTGGCTAAACACTCACGCGAGTGAGACCTCTGTAATTATCAACGTTTATTTACCTAGTTTTTGATGAATAGGTACTATCACAGCTTGTCCCAATCTTATGGGTAAATTGAATTCAAATACAAATGATTGAACAATTTGGTCAGACGAGGTACTAAAACGTACTTTCTTTCTATGAATATTTATCATTACATAATTGATCCAGGCCTTCAGACTTCAGCAAGTGTATCTAACTCACACAATTTCCTAAAATATGAATAAAATTCCCCCAATTTAATATTTCAATTATGTTTTTGTTCTCAATAACGGAATTCACTTCTTTCCTAAATTTGCGCGGTGAATGCTTCAAATCCCTCTTAATTAAAGCCTTTTTTAGTTAGACGGCTTACAACTATCAATGTTTTTACCTTGTTATATTCCGCCTTTGCTGCTAGGAACATATCAACGGCCACATTTGCATGACTCAATGTTAACTTAGCATGGAAAGTGGGCAGAAAATATCATAAATTTAACAATGTTGTAAAAGTTTATTAATTTACGACCATTGTGGACATGGGCATGGATTATTTAAAATAAATAGATTCCCGTGAACACCTTGGAGATTCTCCCCCCCCCAGCTCAAATGCCATTTGATAGCTTTTTTCATAAATATTCATTCAGGTTAATAGAGCAACAAGAAACACAATACAATCACAATGAAGTCACATATACGAAAACAGCCAACAATGGACCGTTGGACATATTAATGATATATGTAGCTACATGTATAAGTAATTTCACTGTGTGATAGTGGAAAAACCCCTTTCTTTTAAATCTGAAAAAGTAGCTTACTGACGAGAAATATCACAGCGAGCATGTTGGATACTTTATTTATCAGAGTACTCCAAAAGGACCACCTTGTTTTGTATTGGTCATGTCGACATTGTATAAAGAATGACATCTTTTCAGTTCCGTAGTATTTGCATAGTAAAGATTTAAAAGGATTGATTCTGGGAATATTCCCCTTCAACTTACTTGTACAGGTAACGTTTTGTCAACAAAAAGGAGAGTATTGAACACTTTATCATTGTAGTATGTTCCATATAGAATAAGTTTTTTGTTATATTTGTGATCTCTAAATAGTACAGTATCGGCAATCCATGATAATAAATCTCTCCAAAATATATGGCTGATAGTTTATCTGCTTTACAAAAATCACACATTTCCGAGTCTATTACATGAATTTTGTGCAGGAAAGAGTTGGTGGCGAGGATTCTATCTATAATTCGGTATTGGAACCAATTCGTATCTGTAGTACATTTGAAAGGTGTTATATGTATATTTCCCATTCTTCAGGCTTGAAAGTCAAAATTGTTTCTCACTCTTTTTCACTAGTAGATTTCCTGTGTTTCGCGGTGACCAGTGTTACATAAAGAGGGTTTGTTCCTTTTTCGAATTTAGTAAGAATTTGGATGGATAATGGCCCAATAGAGTTGGGTAATTTTGAATTTACGAGTCCGAAAGGTCTATAAAACAGTTTCACTATATTTCGGAACTTTTCATAGTCTAGGAAGTTTGTTTTCAGATCATAAAGTTGTTCTAGTTTTTCTTTTGAATAAAAATTTCCATCTATGTCGAAAAGGTCATTTATGAATGTAATTCCATGTTGGTACCATTTTTCTTGAACACTGGTAAATCATCACAGTGATGTGGTCGTTAAACCAAATGACCTCTGACATTGCATCCTCCAGATTTTTGATTTCAATTTGTTTCATAAAGCTGCTTCATGCAGATAATGTATCTTTCCAAATAGGAATATTTAAATGTTTACCTAGTTGTTCTGGATGTTTCGATCAACATTGCTCCAAACCGTAGGCAATGTTTAAGGTATGATATAGTATATTTTTGCTGGAATTAGATTTTTTTGTAATTAGTCGAAAAGAGGTGATTTGATCGATCTGGGAAATTCATCAACATCCATTTTTACCCCTCCCTTATCGTAATCTTGACAAAGTTCTATCCGTTTTATTTTGTCGTTCCCATCCCATATAAATTGATAATAACATAGATTGTAGTTGACTCATCATTTGTTTTGAAGGGTTGGGGAAAGAGAAGAGTAAAAGATTTAGTCTTGGGATTGCTAGTCATTATATCATTGTCACTCTACCGAGGACGGTTAGGGATCTTTTCGACCTTTTATTTAAAATTTACTTGATTTTCTTTATTTTTTCGCCATAGTTTATATCTACCATATTCTCCATACCTAACGTAAAAGTAATTCCCAGCAAAGCAAATGTTTTTTGTGACAAGACTAAGTTATATTGTAAATCTGATTTGTCTGGTGGGTTTTTTCTTTCTCCCTAAACAGAATATTTTTGTCTTGTCCTTATTTACATTCAGGCCCGACAACCGACAGTGTTTCTAAACTGGGTTCGACAGAGGCTTTGCATCCATCTAGAAATATAGTTGTGTCGCCCGCAAACTGTGAAATTTTATATTCTACCTCCCGATTTTGATCCCTTATTCTCTTATTCTCGCGGATGAGGACTGCTAATATTTCCGCACACAGAATTAATAAATACGGCGAGAGAGGATCGCCTTTTCGGCAACCTCGTCCCACTCGAACAGGGTCTGATAAATAGCCAGACTGCTGTATGAAAGAAAATATGTTTCGATAGAAACTGTCCATCCATAGGGAAATTGAGAGGCCAAAATTAAAAAGCTTCAGAGTTTGCTGCAGGAAGGCCCACGCTATGGTGTCAAAAGCTTTTTCATAATCAATTAAGAGTAGTATACCTGGAATCTGCGTACCCTTTGTAAAATTTTGAATATCGTAGACCAACGTAATGTCGCCTACGAAGCGTCCACTAATAAAGCCATTTTGATCTTGGTGTATGATTTTGTCTAGATATGTTCAAGCCAGCTTAAATTGAACGTTCAAAAGCGTTACTGGAAGCCAATTCTTGAAAAATTGTCTCGGCTTATTTCCTTTTGGCAGACAAGTTATTAGGCCCTGCCGCTGTGTTATAGAAAATTCCCCTTTTTCGTAGCCATAATTTATACTGTTTAATAAGAAAAAAAACAATGTCCACCCAAAAGAACTTCAAAACTTCACAAGTAAAACCATCCATTCCTGGACTTTGTTATTTTTCATTTTCTTCAAAGCGGTAAGAATTTCAAGGAGGGTAATAGATCCTTCTAAAGTTTCCGATTCTTGGTTGGAGAGCTTGGTAAGTATATGCAGGCCTAGATTTTCTAAGTTTATGGTCTCCAAATTCTCCTTTTTCGTAGCCATAATTTACGCTGTTTAACAAGAAAAAAACATGTCCACCCAATAGAACTTCAAAAATTCACAAGTAAAACCATCCATTCCTGAACTTTTGTTATTTTTCATTTTCTTCAAAGCGACAAGAATTGCAAGGAGGGTAATAGATCCTTCTAAAGTTTTCGATTCTTGGTTGGAGAGCTTGGTAAGTATATGCAGGCCTAGATTTTCTAAGTTTATGGTCTCCAAATTCTGAGACTGATATAGTTGGTTGAGAAAAGTTCTTATTTCGTTTAAGATTTCCCGCTGGTCTGTGACTGTGTGGGTTTCAGTTTGTATTCGTAGAATAATTTTGTTTGTAAAATTTCTATTTTCTAGACTACAAAAGTATTGGGTCGATTTTTCTCCGTCCGCTAACCATCTTCCACGGGACCTAACCATTACACCGTCTAGTCTTTTATTTTCTAAGATTTTCTAGTTCGCAATTCACGCTTTCGATTTCGTTGATTAATTCTGTGTCGGACGTTCGGTGTAGACGGTTTTCCGATTTCTCTATTTTTTCATTAAGTTCATTCTCTAATTTTACTTTTTCTTTTCTAGCCGAGAACTGTATAGCGAAGAAATGTTTCACAAAAATAAAACAATCGACTGTTAACGCCAAGTTTCAAGGACTTTACGTTCTCTAACTTTGATGCCGGGATGTCTTCAATGGAGTATTGTTTAATTGTTCGCAAAACCGTATCTTTCGCCTTTGTGACATATTCTTTATCCCTTAAAAGAGAATTGTTAAATTTCAACAGCTCTTTGCCTCTCAAAGTCTGTAAATTTGCACTCGAGTACTACCATTGAGTGGTCTGACCGATAAGCAGGTATATAACTAACGGCATCCAGATAAGTTAGAAGTTCTTGATTCGACAGAAAAAATCTAACATGACTTATTTAAATGGTGTCTTTTGTCTCCGTGAATACACCCTTTTATCACCATGTAGAACACGGAAAAGATCTGCTGCATCTTCCGGCTCAATGTCCAGAACTCTCCTTCTAGCTTTTGGATTGTTAATGATTTTGTAATTTGGGTATCAATTTCAGGATTTAATGCAAGATTCCAATCTCCGGTTATAATAAAATGTTCATTTCCAAAATCCGAAATAGCCGTACAGATTTGTTCGAAGAAAATGGGGTAGTCGTTATTTGGCCCATAAATATTTATTAATGCAAGGCGAACTTCTTCAATTGTTAAATCTAATGCTAGGAAATTTCTGTTCGTATCTGTTTTTGCATGTTCAACTTTAAAATCGAAGTTATCTTGGAACAATATCGCCACTTCCCTGGCATTACTTGTATTAGATGAAAAATAAACATGGTCACCCCCCTCCCACCCATTCTGCTTTGACGATAGATTCAATTTCCAAGGTAAAATGGGTGTCTTGAAGGCAACAAATATTGGAGGCTCCTGCGCGCATCAGATGCAGCATATCTCTCCTGCCCTTGCTATCGGCCAGACCCCTACAATTACTCGATAAGATTTTTATATTATGTGACATAAGTTTTTAATTGTAGAAACTTAAATTGGAACGTCCGGCTGCCGGGTGGTATAAAGTGTTTTCCAAAATCATATATCGAATTGCTCCTTATACCTGTTATACAATATCCAGTGTAAGCTACCACACTCACATAGGCATGACAAATGTGACATACATCTACAAGAAGAAATACCAGGAAAAAAAACATAAAAATGGATAACAATCACTTATGTACTAGCAATACAGAAAAACAAATAATAAAACACATTAATCCATCCGGAAACAAGAGGTCCGGAAATGATCTGGTGCCACCTTTAAACGCAAGTGTGCAACCGTCTTAGAGTATCCTCAAAACAGGCTAGGCCTACTGAGGAACCTGGTGGTGGCAATATATCCTAGAAACTAAAAAAGTGATTCGTACCACCCCTGCTTCCAGGCCCTCCCCCTACCTCTTCTACCATCGGAGGCCCTCGTAAACGGCTTTGCCGAACATAATAATCTATTGGTGACGTCGTTACTCTGTCAGCCAAGAAAGTTATTCGACTTGCTTTATTCAAAGCAAGGATCACAGGGGTCAAGCGCTGAAGTCGGACTGCCAGTTTGCGTCTCTCGGTATCTCAGTCAATAAGAAGCGTGTACCTCACAAAGCAACTCCATATTTAGCTATTTAAATGAAGGTCAGCTCACCTCATCAATATATGTAGTGTACCGTAACGGTAGACCATGGTATTCGCGATGATATTTCGCACCTGAATGAGCTTTTGTCCGAAAAAAAAACTAGGCTTGGTGCCGATAATCGATTGTAAATGCTGCAAAGCTGGAACCAGACTAACAGGTTGTGGCTATACTCGATTGGGATGGTTGTTGAAAGGGAGTATCATACATCCTGCTATCATCTATAGTGGAACATGGAAAATGCCAGCGTTGATACCGAGAGTGGGCCAGTTACAGAGACGGCTTATTCTAGGTTCTTAGCAATGATCAGAATTATTTCACTTCAACTGAAATTAACTCCCAGATGCCATATTGATGATATCATTTACCTCTAAATTAGGCATCTAGATGACCAGGCAGTTGGTAATAAGGTTGAGAAGTTGAATGCAGCCGAGACCTTTATACAATAGAGTCTGTGCCAGCGTTTGCTCTTCAGATAACCATACAACAATAAAAAAAATAACGAATAGGTTCTGCAGCGGTGAAACTCCAAGATTATTAGGCCTGGTACACACGAGCCAGTTTTCCTGGATCAGTGAAACAAAATTTGAGGAAGTCTGTTACGGCCATTCACTATATCCCGCTCTGGTACGGTCGTAGGCTATACTCATCTGAACAGTGAGAAACGTTTCGATCGGTCATGGTTTCGATGTAGAATCGGTCATACACGATTAACTCACTAACATTTACTATAAAAAGAGCCAGTCCCAAGTTGAATTCCATGCCACAAAGATCTCAAAGTGAAACATCTTCCTATCGACTGTATAGGTTTTAAGATTGTAAGAGAATCGTTTTATCGAGCAGCTAATTTAGAAGATCCTTTTAGTTGGATGAAAGAAGACTGTATCTTAGGTTATTTGAGAGAAGTCGTCGCTATATAGCTGAAATATTGCTGAACACGACGTTAACCTTTAATTCTCTCTCTCTCTTGTATATAATGCAATCTTGTAAGCAAGCTAATGGCTGCTACATACTTCTATTTTGGTTTCACTGGTCAAGGAAAACTGGTTGGTGTGTACCAGGCCTTACGTCAACCTACCTCATTTACTACGCTCATTGCATCAGCTTGGACGTTCAGCAGAGGATCCTTACCTACTGGACATATTTCACCAGTGTTTTTATTCCTACCCATCAATGGTCTTGTGCAGACAAAGGCATCCCAGACAGAAACCCCTCCATTACATGTCTGAGTTTTCATGGTGATTTTGATGGTGATACAATCATGTATGACCCTTACGGAAGTTCTGCGTTGTGATTTTCGTTTCATGTCATCAAATTTGGTTTAACGCTCAAATTGATCATATATCAACATGTGGCTGTCACAGCCTCAACATTACTGCTGAAAGTTTTCGATTCAAAATAGTTTGATTGCCACTTCCCAACACATACCATGCTATTAGGTTACAAACGATTTTCTTCTCACAAAACTGGTCAGACACATTTTATTGGATTGAAGTCTGCAGATTTGAATTCTTTGAAGCTTTGGCGGTTCAGTCTTACATATGTTCTTTGTCCCTTCCATCCATGGTTGACCCTATTCAAAATCACACCAAAACTGTCTGCTACGAAAAAAGACTATGTTAGATATGATAATTATTTTAGGAAGTATTTATAAACAATTATTTCCTTTATCAGTAATTGTCTCAGTGTAGAAATTTTGTCTGAATTGAGCCAACCTGACAAATGGATCAAACCACATATGTGTGCCAACTGGCAATTTATTATGCAGATTCATTTCAGATCACGTAAAAGTTGGACAGGATGTGAATGAATGGACCACAACAGGCAGCTGGGGGCGGACTAGAGAGAATTCATGGCATTTCCCCTACTGTACAAACTGGTTTACATGCACAAATGAAATCAGTACAGCTTGGTGCAGGGGTGTACCTGACTCACAATAGTCATGTCTAACTCTACCCAACTTTGAACTGTCCTTCATATTGGCTGGCACGAATTGTTATTGACAATTATGTTGACTCAGTTTAAGGATAGTCGGATTCGAACAATTTTGCCAAGTCTAAATTTTCAAAAACGCCCCGCTTCATTATAATGACCAAATTTTATGACACAGTGATACCATGAGGCATGAAATAACAAAAAATGTATTTCTTTTTTTGAGGGGGGGGAATGTTTTTAATACCTTCGTGAAGCAAAAATGAAATGAGGTGACAAAGAATTTCGCGAAGCGACTTACTACTACTACTTACTATGACGGGCCAGGAAAAGAATAAATAAAATGACTCAACTAAGTTTTGGAGAACCCACGAGCAAAATTATCCATTTCACTTGAAACACGTAGCCGTACATTCATTTTCGACTCTGCACATGTATACGAATGACCACTGAAATCTCCCCATTTTGCCTTCGGCTTCACAACGAAGTAAAGATAATTCAATAAAAATAAACCATAGCAGATATCAAATTCAAATTTTCCACAAATACACAGTCAGACACGTACTTTTCAGCTCGACTGTTAACATAGAAATCGAATTCAGCACTTCGATTTCGCACAGTTCGAAATGTGACAGAAACAAGGTGAGCCATCACAACATGAATAAACATCAAAGAAGCATCATATTTCAGTGAAATATGGTCATATTTAGCATAAAAAATATTTAATTCGACAGTTTCATTGCAGAAAAGCAGGTTTGTCAAACTCTCTGGAGATCTACTTTTTCGAACCGACTTACCTTGACACCCAGTCGCATACTTCTCGAGAAATCGGGCGAGATTTGATAATTTGGTAAAACTGAGGAAAGCCAGATGATTCGTCTACTTACATCAAATTTAGACAACAAAGATAGTGAATTTCGGTGAGTAGCCCTCCCAGCTGAATGGTTCTGCATTCCGATCGCATGTTCTGAAAGCCTTTGTCGATGAAAATGGGTGAGCATAAACGTGCGTAGCTAAATGACATTAACCTTCTGGACCATGTGCCAACAACAACTCGTTGAATGACCGTATCATTCAGATTGACTTTGATTGACAGGTGTTCAATTTTGTGCAAAGGGTTAATGCATCAAGGCCGGAAAAAGTCCACCTGAGCAGGAAGAAATTTGAAACGCCATTTTTCTAGACAATTCAGTTCGTTTGACCACGTCCAGCATTCTTTTTTCCAACAACTTCAACTACCGATAGGTCATTATTGTTTACCCTCAATGAAGAGATGATTCAACTTTATTCGTGCGTTAAACAGTCACTACATTTATTAAATTTCCAAATTTTACTTCGAGAAATCCACTACATTTTTGCGCAATTTTGCTCCACAAAGTCATTTTTCGAGTTCGTTGAAAGAAATAGTCAGATTTTCTTGTGTTTAATGATGTTTCCTATCTTTCTGAGATGAAATATTGCGCGCTTGACAATTTAGTGCCTTTTTGAAAATTTCAACCTGGCAAAAAAAGGTCAAAATCTCTCAGATCCCCCTCTCCCTTAACCGATAGAATAAAATTTAAAATATACTTTTCAGTGTTATTTTCTTTTCTAACATAGTCTTTGTTGTAGGAGAGACAATATAGAATTTTGTACGTACTTTTCAATCTTGTGTCTGTTTTCTTATTGGACTTTTGGCTGTCCAAAGAACAAATGTTTATGTGGACTTTTATTTATGTATATATACTCGATTGTCAAACAAGCTATCATGGGATTCTCAATAGGACAAAGAATATTTTGGTATATGACTTTACCATATTCAGACAGTGTACCCAATAAGAGACTCTTATTACGGGATCACGGTGGCCGAGTGGCCTAACGCGCTTCGCTGATGACTGTTAACCTCACACCGCCCCGCTGGTGCATGTGTGAAAGTTTGCCAGTTACTTACTGACAGGCGGTGGTTCTCTCCGGGTACTGCGATTTCCTTCACCAAACAAACTCTCTGCCACCATATGATTGAAATAAACTTGAATGTGATATTAGACCAAATCAATACCAACCCACCCCTTCCAATTATACGATTTTCAAATATTTGCCCGTATTTCAGCCGCTTAACCCTATCTGATCTGGGCTCTTTTGAGATCTGTCCAGGCCGAAATTTCACATACGACGGGCAGCCCCAAGCGATATCTCTTGGCATGTTAACCAAATTTAACAAGAATCCGATAAAGGGTCCTCAAGTTATTGACCGGAGTGTCATCACCTCTAGTTGCAAACACAATCCTAAGCGACATCCATGACATGATATCTGCATACGAACTTTGAGAAGAATCCAAAGGATGGTCCTCAAGTTATTGGACGGATACCAAATTTAGATTGTGCCACCAGGTGGCGCTACCTGTAGGCGTAAGTGAGCGAAACGTAATCTCAAGCAGCATCTCCTGGCATGTTACAGGCATGCCAAATTTGAGAAGAATCCGACGAGCGGTTCTCAAGTTGCTGCCCGGAAACAAATTTCGTATTTTGCCACCAGGTGGCGCCACCTCAGAAGCGCGCAAAACTCAATCCCAGGAGTCTCATGGCATGGTGTCTGCATACAATATTTGAGAAAAATCCGAGGGGGGTCCTCATGTTATTGTCCGGAATCCAAATTTGGATTCTGCTACCAGGTGGCGCCACCTGAAGGCGCAAGTGAGCGTAACGCAATCCCAAGCGAGTTAAAAAAAAACTGGAGGCTATACTCATCTGAACAGCCAAAAACTTTTCTATCAAGCCATGATCAGGCGATGTAGAATCGGCCATACACGATTAACTCACGAACATTTACTGAAAAAGAGAGCCAGTGCCAAGGAGTATTCCATGCCACGAAGATCTCACAGTGAAACATATTCTTGGTATATCCATTGTTCCCACAGATCAATTTCACATAAACTAGGATAAAAGTAACTCCGAAAATGGAAGTCATTGTGATATAATATTCTATATTTCGGCTGTGCTTATCCATATACATATAAACAAATAGAGTATACAGTCGGCAACATATACAAGTTTGAGTAGAAGAGGCGGTAAATATACAAGCGAGCATTGGAGTTCAGCAAACAATGATCAACCACTGGTGGGAGTTACACTCAATATATTAGTGAGCACTGGTTAAACCGCATAGGCAATAGACAAAGAAGCTCATGTTCACCTGAAAACAATGAGGTCCTTTGATGCCATTATTCCATGATTTAGTTTAGGTGTTTTACTCTTGATAGCAAGTGCTTCTTTGAACAATAGTTCATTCCAATTCTTGGCTTGGTCTATTATTTTAACATTTGGTAATAACATGTGAGGGGACAGAGCAAATGTACGTCTTGGGTCGGCACCAATTGCTATAGTCATGAGATCATATATGTGTTGAAAGCTAAGACATTTCAAGACATGTGACTGGATCTCACTTTTGTCTCGGCTGTGCTCTTCTAACCTCGTAAAGAGACATCGTTCAGTTTTGCCAATGTATTTAGTACCACATCCTGGGCAGCTAAACTCATATACAACAGAGATTTTCAGTTTTACAGGAATACAATCTTTGTATGACACAATAGAGGAAACCTTCTGAGTATTGTAAATAATGACAAAGATGGCGGCACCATTTTCTAGACTTGGAAATAGAATCTGATGGTATAACGGTGTTTCGGGAGTCAACACATACTGGATTGTTTGTGCACTTTAGTAGTTTTGAACCCTGGTTCCGTAAAACGGCATGGATACGAGCACTCGTACAACGTGCACGTAAATTATGTACCACAAGCAAACTGTTCTCCAAAGAACTTGAAATTATCAAAAATTTCATTATATGGACTGGTTTTCCTAGGCAGATATGTGAAAAACTGTTAAATAAATATAAAAACCCGACTGAGAAGAAAAGTAACTCTGAAGAAATCTGCAAAATATATGTGCGACTTCCCTAACTCGGCAAACAAGGAGAACGTATTGTTAACAGATATGTTAAGAAAGTAAAACGGCTATTAACAGGTGCCGCCAACTTTGTCATTATTTACAATACTCAGAAGGAGATTGTATTCCTGTAAAACTGAAAAGCTTTGTTGTATATGAGTTTAGCTACCCAGGATGTGGTACTAAATACATCGGCAAAACTGAACCATGTCTCTTTACGAGGTTAGAAGAGCACAGCCGAGACAAAAGTGAGATCCAGTCACATGTCTTGAAATGTCTTAGCTTTCAACACATATATGATCTCATGACTATACCAATTGGTGCCGACCCAAGACGTACATTTGCTCTGTCCACTAATATACTGAATGTAACTCCCACCAATGGTTGATCATTGTTTGCTGAACTCCAATGCTCGCTTGTATATTTACCGCCTTTTCTACTCAAACTTGTATATATAGCCGACTGTATACTCCAATTGTGTACCCCACTACACACTCCAAGCAATTGTTACAGGCACAGATTTCTGGAAGGACCCACCCTGTTCCGAAGGGCGTCGTTAGGGAAGTCGCCTCGAAGAATCCTGAGGACGCCCTGGTTCTCCCAGTTTTTTTCTGGACGGCTTTGTGCGTACTATGGGGTACCGAGACAAAGGAATCATCCACGCGATTATAACAAATATTTTCCAGTATAAAAAGCAATAACAGACTTAACGACTTGTACATAGCGACTCTTCTCTACTAGTATTTATATTTCCTCATTGTTATTGTTATTCATTATTTAATTATTTATTTTAATATCTAGCGCTGCAAAAGATCTTAAATTAACTAAGAAATGTACCGTGAAATTTAAATAAAACATTGAGTTGATGGGCCGCGAAATCCGTATGGGAAGCGGCCCTTAAACTACAATTTCAATCAAAAAGCCAATTGTTTATATATAAATAAAATAGGCATGGCAACAACGGAGTTTCCTTGATACTGAGGGCCGTCTGTTCCACTGTCCTAAAAAACAAACGATGGCCAAATCTAATTGAATTCAAGGCAACGATAGCACGGTCAAATCGCATATAGCGAGCAGTATTCGGCATAAAATATAAAATCTATCGAAATGTTTAGTTATTTATTCATTTGTTTATCTATTTACTCACTTAATTATATATTGCTATTTATATTATGTGACTGACGGTCGGGAGGTGCCTGTCGTTGGGAGGAAGGTATATCGAAGTATTGCTTCGAAAAACAATAGAAAACAAGAATGACTACAAGCCTTCTATTTCATATGATACAGGCACGGCACACCGAAGACCACAGACGAGTTGGACAAGACCTGAAACAGAAGACGGATGCCGATTACAAGAATACCAACAGCGCCTTGAGTGACAGCGCCGCGCAGCAAGAACATCCAGAATCAGAATACTCTACTCTAGACCACACCAGACACGCTACCCCTTAGATGTCACCGAACTGACGCCTCAACACCGAATATGATCCTTTAACTTTCACGCAATATAGGACGTAGGCCTACCGTTCTGTACCCCAATACACACTCCAAGCAATTGTTACAGGCACACATTTCTGGAAGGACCCATCCTGTTCCCAAGGGCGTCGTTAGGGAAGTCGCCTCGAAGAATCCTGAAGACGCCCTGGTTCTCCCAGTTTTTTCTGGACGGCTTTGTGCGTACTATGGGCTACCAAGACAAAGGAATCATCCACGCGATTATAACACATATTTATCAGTATAACTTAACCAATAACAAACTTAACGACTTGTACATAGCGACTCTTCTCTACTAGTATTTATATTTCCTCATTGTTATTGTTATTCATTATTTAATTATTTATTTTAATATCTAGCGCTGCAAAAGATCTTAAATTAACGAAGAAATGTACCGTGAAATTTGAATAAAAAATTTAGTTGATGGGCCGCGAAATCCGTATGGGAAGCGGCCCTTAAACTACAATTTCAATCAATTGTTTATATGTATTCCCGATGATGGCATAAGCACAGCCGAAATATAGAATATTATATCACAATGACTTCCATTTTCGGAGTTACATTTATTCTTGGTATATGCTTACCAAATTTGAGAAAAATCCGATGAGCCGTTCTCAAGTTATTAACCGGGAACGAATTTCGGATTCTGTCACCAGGTTGTGCCACCTGCAGGTGCGATTGAGCGAAACGCAATCCCAAGCAACATTTCCTGACATGATACATGCATGCCAAATTAGAGAAAAATCCGACGAGAGTCCTCAAGCTATTGCCCGGAAACCAAATTTCGATTTGGCCATCAGGTGGCGCCATAGTAGTATACAATACATAAATTGACGCAACTTGACCTCAGAAATTTGCATATTTGAGGAGGAAATGAGGAGGTGACAGCCAATCAGAAGCGAGTAAAATTTGACCTCAGAAATTTGCATATTGGGGACGGTCACGGGGTGGCTCTCGTCCAATCAGAAGCGAGAAAAATAGAACTGGATGTATTCCTCCACGGTGATGTGGTCCTGGCGGTGATGCGGTCTGCCTCCGCGGAGAAAAAGTAGTCCCTAGACTGGAAATACGCTGCATGGTCCGATGGGGTCGAGTGAGGTATGAAAGTGAAGGTTATCGGTTGGTGTGAATGAGGCGTGACCTTTGGACATGTATAGACTTGTTTGTCTGGGGTTTTCCCCCATGCCGTCATTGACTCTCAAACTGGTGGTGGTCAAAATGGCGGCATCGAGTGAGAGATCAAGGCATGTCCTGACTTGTTCTGGGTTGTACAGTTCTGCTATGCGGAGGATGGGTACTAGTATTTCGCTGACGTCCTAGTAATAAACATAATCTATAGGTGTTGTACCATGTTAATAGGATCAGTCTAGCATCTGTACCACCCTAGGGTCGAGTGTTTATTGTCCCGTGTATCTCCGCAAGGAAACAACAAACAAAATGGCGGCTCCAGGATGGTGCGGGGACGCCCTTTCCCCATCACAGCGTCGACCGTAGCGCCATCTGCACACATTGACGCAAGGGAGACAACTCGTGTAGCCTAAGGATATGAAAATAGCCGTGTTGGAGCTAGGGGAGTTACTAATGGTCCAATGGGGTCGAGTGAGGTATCAATGTGAAGCTTAGGTGAAGGGGCATCTGATGGGGTGGGTGTGGGATTGAACTAGCGTCATTCTGCGCATGCGCGGTGGCCCAAGGGTATGGAAATAGCCGTGTTGGAGCTAGGGAGTTACTACTGGTCCAGTGGGGTCGAGTGAGGTATCAATGTGAAGCCTAGGTGAGGGGGCATCTGACTGGACTAGTGGGTTGACATAGCGTCATTCTGCACATGCGCGGTGGCCCAAGGGTATGAACATAGACGTGTTGGGAGCTAGGGGAGCTACTCATGGACCGATGGGGTCGAGTGAGGTATCAAAGTGAAGCTTATGTGAAGGGGCATCTAATGGGCTGGGTGTGGGGTTGAAATAGTGTCATTCTGCGCATGCGCGGTGGCCCAAGGGTATGAAAATAGCCGTGTTGGAGCTAGGGGAGCCCCTAATGATCCAATGGGGTCGAGTGAGGTATCAAAGTGAAGCCTAGGTGAAGGGGCATCTGATGGGTTGGGTGTGCGGTAGGAATATCATTCTGCGCATGCGCAGATGCAATGCGGAGCTCTCGTCCAATCAGAAGCGAGTATTTCAAATCCGCCACGGAGCTCTCGTCCAATCAGAAGCGAGTATTTTGACCCGGTGCATTATGGGACATATCCAAGATGGCGGCACGTATGTTCAAGATGGCGGCACATCCGGTGTCGAAAACTGGCCATTTTTGTCGGGATGTGGTCACCTAGTGTCGAAAACTGGACCCTGTATGGGTCCCGCTAGACGTGTTGGAGCTAGGGGAGCCACGAATGGTCCAATGGGGTCGAGTAAGGTATCAAAGTGAAGCATTCGTGAAGGGGCATCTGATGGGCTGGGTGTGGGGTTGAACTATCGGCATTCTGCGCATGCGCAGTCTGGCCGTAGTATAGAAATAGACGTGTTGGGGTGTAGCTGGTCCCCTAGTGGTTCGATGGGATCGAGTGAGGTATCCATGTGAAGCCTAGGTGAGGGAGTTACACTAGGGTGTCGTATCCATTCTGTTGCGCAGGTCACGTGGGGGTTGTGACGTCACTTCCGGTTTTCACTAAAACTACCTCCAAACACACGACCTCCAACTTTCCCGGCCCAGCCCTGGCCCCCCAGCGTGCGCGCGCACGCGTGGATTCTCCGGCCGCAGCGCGCGCGAGTTCTCCGGCAGTGCGCGTCATCACCGGCAGTGCGCGCGCGCGGGTCAAAAGGTCACCTCCAGGTCAAACGGTCTTCCTTTCGGCAAGGTTCGGAGAATACATAGAACTTATAGTCATCAACTTGATCTATACGTGTTGGACGAGTCTCTTCACTCACCGTATACACGCACCTCAATGAAATTCCCGCTCCAAACCTAGACCAAAAACACGTACTTGGTCATCGGCATTCTGCGCATGCGCGGTGGCCCAAGGGTATGAACATAGACGTTTTAAGAGCTAGGGGAGTCCCTAATGGGCCGATGGAGTTGATTGAGGTATTAAAGTGAAGCCTAGGTGAGGGGGCATCAGATGGGCTGGGTGGGTGCATGTAAAATTTTTCCTGAAAAAAACGGAACACGGACTTTACCGAAAAATCCGGAAAAATCCCTATCACCTCTAGCCAAAAGGACTAATATTGGTGCCCGGGCTTAATGGGACCTGCCTATCAAGTCAATGGGGTGATGTGAATAACAACAAGTTCAGCAATGTTCATACAGTTTATTATCCCCAATGTTACATCATACCCAGGCTGGGGGAGCCGCCCTGGGTATGTTTAGTATGTTCACAGCAAAACAAATTGAAATATCAAACACCATGTTTTATTATTTAACGCACCGTCACATTAGGTACAAGTGTTTACTGAGCTCAAGTCAATGATCAGCATGTAGACATGTACGGCATGTTATGGTATTCATCAGTGCACGAGTGACGCATTCAACCGATGGCGGTGGTGAATCACCTTGGTAAGGAAAAATGTAACATTGGTCACCCTCTTCACTGTCCACTTGGTGTTGGGTCGTTGTTGTTGGGCCCATCCCAAGACATCCAATTGTTCCACTTGGTCCACCATCATCTCTAGTGACCTCCGGTCAATGATGGTAAACGGTTGGTCGTACACTGGGTGGATGGCACTGGAATAGAAATAGCGCAATTCACCCGTCATCTTATGGCATAAGATGTACCCAAATGCTACATTTAACGTGAAGGCCGTAGGTTGGTCATTGAAGATGGTTTCCACGTAGCTGCGTAGACGGGTGAGCTTGGTCAGTGGGAAATTGTAGATATCTTGAATAGGGCGATGACGGTGGAAACAGTGCCGTGTCATGGTCCAATGGCGCCGAGAGATGTCACTCTCTGGATGATATTCGGGTAAGAGATCGCTAGGAACATTTATGGGCTCGTCCAGAAAATGTTCGATGTATGACGTATCACTTGAAACCGTAACGCTGGGATCCGGCTGGAAATCCAGGCTCTTCCCAACTGTGGCTATAGGCGGGCTCTCCGTCATCGCATCACCAGTGGCGTTCGTCTCCCCGGGCTTATCTTCACTGGGTCTCACCTTCCGCGGCTCCTCTTCAGTAGGAAGTTGTCGCCAAAACCGTGGAGACAGGGCATGAATCAAACGCTGATGCCGTCTCAACTGACTGCGTCGTTTGAAGAGTTGACCACAATCCTTACATTGTTCCGTCGCGCCCTCGTGGAATGAGCGTTCGTGGCGCAGTAAATCATCCTCCCGATTAAATGACCGTGCGCAGGTTATACAAGTATACCGTGCATCGTTGTGGGTGGAGGCCTCGTGGCGTCGTAAATTATCTAGACGAGTAAACTGCTTCTGGCAAGTTGTGCAAGTGAACATCTTGGTGGTTGACAGAGAGTCTGATGAAACGGCAAGGCCGCTCCACTTTTATAGCACGCTAGCTGGTGATCTATTTTTAGCACACTCTACCCCAAGTCGAGGATCGAGACTGGTGTACTGGTGTACGACTGAGCCGCATTGCGCAAACGCGAAGTACCCGGATGATAGACACGGACGTCACCGATCCGAAAAGACACGGACTTTACCGAAAATACACGGACTTTAACGAAAAGACACGGTCGTACCCGAAAAGACACGAAGGTGAACGCCATTGTGGGAAACCCCCACAGACAGGTCAGTACATGCATTTCTATGTTGTTCACGCATAATAAAAAGGATTGACCTGTAATCTGTGTTGTTGTTGTTGCTCCCTTTTTCGGACTAACCCATGAGAATAGTACGTATCACGGACTACACCCGTAGAGCTACATCTGGTCTATAAAACACGTCTCTCGGGATGCCACACCTTCATTTCTACGGTTGCAGAGCCATGGCGGAGATCCAGCCCTATGCGACTCGCATTTTACAGCATGCCACCGTGGTGAATTCATTCACGGGTTACCGAGAAGTGGTCCGGTCCATGTATGCAGATGGCGACGACAACGAGGGGCGACGCCAGATCCTCAACGAGTTCACAGAAGCGGTCCTCCACAGAGTGCACTCGATGGAGAGGCGTGCCATCACTCACCACTACTGAACTATGACAGCCATCCTTGATGCTCGCGCTATGGACCAGGAGCGCTCACGCCGGAACCGGCTGGTTGGCCTCACACTAGTCTGTGCCCTATTGACCCTGGCGCTGTGGTATTGACACTATAAATACGAGGGTCAGACAGAGTGTGTGTCATTCACTGTTCGACATTGGACCAAGCATGTCACCCGTCCTACGAGCCATCCTGCCCCTTACACCCCGGGTGGGGTTACACGTCTATGAAGATAAAGTCACCGTGATGGAAGACCGTGGAGTTTGCTGGTCGCCCGCTGAGACCGTATCGAATACGGTGACGCTACACCGTGACGGCTGGACCAAATTTAAACGGGTGTTGAACGGCGAGCTCGATGGACACGTCATCCACATAGACAATGCCATCTACGTATACCGTGGACCTTTCTTCCCACGTCTGGGCCGCTACCAAGATGCTACGCGAAGCTTCACCCTAGACCCCGATCTGTGGACAGCCTTCGAGAAAGTGGTGTCTATCGTGGACCAGCTGTTTACACCGGACGAGCGGTCATCAGCTGAGTTGGAGTGGGCTCGTGCCCTGAGAGAATCGGCGGCAGAACCCAATGAACAACTACATGAACCCGACGACGATGCCATTGATTACCCGGCTACACACAACCAGCCCAGTGATATGACCACCTGATCCTTTTGATCTCACGGGGTTGTCCCTATAAATACGAGAAACAGTCAACTCTGGTACCATTCACGTATTCACCATGGCGGAGCATATGATACTGGCGTATCTCAGCTTGACCCCCGAGGTTTTCCTGCACGTGTATGCGGATAAGGTCGATATCATGGAGGAGGTGGGAGACACGGACCCTACACAACCGTGCCCGGCTCACATTCGTCTGTCCCGAGAGGGCTGGACCAAATTCAAATGGGTGTTGTCTGGTGAACTGGACGGCGATCTCATCCACTTGTGTCACGATGTGTACATCCGACGCGGCCCTTTCTTTGCTCAATTGGCTCGGCTAGATGGGGGTACAGTGCATTTTACCCTTCACCCTGATCTATGGTCTGCATTGGAAGATGCCGTGGTAGATGTGGATCAAGTGCTTATCAAGCGGTCATCAGACGAGTTGGACTGATCATTTGCCATGGACACTGTGAAAGCCAATGAAGAAAATCAGAACGAAACTCCGGCCCAAGATATACGCGTTATAAATAAACGATAGAGCCAGGGTGCATCATCATTTTGTCACCATGAAGCGCTGGGAGAAGGTGCTGGATAACTTATACTACAGTCCCGACAGTCCGGCGGCCTATAGTGCATTGTCGGCTCTCTATCGAGCGGCCAAACCCCAGGGGATACAACGTGCCCAAGTCCGAGATTGGTTAAGAAAACAAGACACCTATACCTTACATCGATCTGTCCGTCGCCATTTTCTACGGAACCGGGTCATCGTGGGAGGAATAGATGCCCAGTGGCAAGCGGATTTGGTGGATATGAGCGCCTTTGCCAAACACAACGATGAGAATCGGTATATCTTGACGTGCATCGATATCCTGTCAAGTATGCGTGGGTGGTACCCATCCGGACGAAAACGGGGGCGAATCTCATAGCGGCGTTCAAAGACATCTTCAAGACCGGGCGCAAACCTTTGTATTTGCAAACCGACGAAGGCACGGAATTCCTCAACAGACCGTTCCAAGCCTTTCTCAAGAAACAGAAGGTCTTCTTCTTCCATACGTACAACGAGACCAAGGCTTCCGTGGTGGAAAGGTTCAACAGGACATTCAAAGGCCGCATGTATAAATATTTCACCTATAAGAATACAAGGCGGTACATCGATGTTCTCCCGAAACTGGTGAGGGTTACAATCGAGCCTATCATCGAAGTATAGAGAGAGCCCCCATTACCGTGACCCAACGCAATGAAGCCCAAGTCCGGCGTGTCTTGTACCCCAGGCCATCGCAGCGAACGACGAAGGCGGTGTACAAGGTCGGGGACCCTGTACGGATCAGTAAAGTCAAGGGCAAGTTCGAGAAAAGTTACTTGCCCAACTGGAGCGATGAGCACTTCCTGATTAAACGGCGCCTACCCCGACAGCAGCGAGTCTATGAACTGGAAGATCTTCAAGGGGAACCGTTGCTAGGGACGTTTTACGAGATGGAATTACAGCCTGTCGTAAAAACACAGCAAGACTACTACACGGTGGAGCAGATTTTGAAAACAGAACGTCGACGTGGCAAACTGTTTCATTTCGTCAAATGGCAAGGCTGGCCCAGTTCCTTCAATTCCTGGGTCGCGGCCAACCAGGTGAAACGACTATAAAGCCAGACACCACTGCCGTCCTCCTTCATTCCACGTCCGACCACAGTGCTATGGACAAACAGCAGCTGCCCCTGAACACAGCGTCTCCCAAAACGCGCAAAGCACAAGTGGGCTTTGGGGTGCTATTGCTAACCCTGCTGAGTGTGTTGTACGGAGGTGTGTTTTACGAAGTGGCCTATGTCAGCACGTTACTTAACCAACTGAGAACACCAGGCACCAGTGAAACCGGTCTACAGAGAGCATCAGTCGTATCGAGCCCAGTCACCACCACCACACCCCGTGTACAAGCCACGTCGAGCTCCACACCTACACCAAGTACGCCCACTACGTCTGAAGACCCACCAGATTTCATCCCTCACAGTGAACCGACAACGACCACCCACGTTGTACCCACCCCCATCTTCATCCCTGACAGTGAACAGACAACGACGACCGAGGTTGTACCCACCACCACTTCAGTTCACTCGTACCAAATTTACAAGAGCGGGTTACCACGACAACGGATACACCTCGAACCATGGACCCTGGGTGGCAGCATCCCTTCACGTGTCTCATCGCCGGACCGACGGGTTCCGGCAAAACGCACTTCGTCAGGAAGCTCCTTCAACACGCCGACAGCATGATCACCCCACCCATTGCTCGAGTCGTGTGGTGTTACGGAAGCGTATGCAGCAATGCCCCACATCACGTTCGTGGAAGGCCTACCCAACCTGGCCGATTTGGAACCCGACACCTTGGTGGTTCTGGATGATCTCATGGCGGAGACGGATGCGCGGGTCACCCAACTCTTTACCAAAAGCAGCCATCATCGACGGCTCAGCATCGTCTACATTGTGCAGAATCTGTTCAGTAAAAACAAAGAACATCGGAATATCAGCTTAAATGCCCACTACCTGGTGGTCTTCAAAAACCCGAGAGATACCGCTCAACTGCTGCACCTGGCGAGACAGATATATCCCGGCCGCACACCGTTTGCATTGGAAGCCTTCAAAGATGCCACAACCCCTCAGCACGGGTATATGCTCTTCGACCTGAAGCAAGCCACCCCCGACCACCTTCGACTACGGACCGGCATCTTTCCCGGAGAGACCCACCACGTGTACATGCAAAAATAATGTAAACACACCCACAGATGCTCCCCCAGGTGGGGTATGTGTGTTTGATGATGGGGAATAATACAAAGAATGAATACCACAGCAGGGTTGACTTTGTCTCTGAGATAGATCAAAAGAGCAGCGTTGTGGGTTCTGGCATTAGTTGTACATGATGTCTGCGCGAGTACGGAAGCACGCTCCCACGCTCCGTGTATTGAAGACGGCCCCACCCGAGTTGGTCCGAACCATTGTATGCGGTGCGGACCCTGACCTTGTACGCTGTCTGTGCGAGATCGGGTACAATCTGTTAAAAGGCAACGTACCACTGACTCCGGCTCAGAAGACCAAGTTGGCCAAGCATAAGACAGGTCTCCGAACCCTAGTCCACAAGCGGGTCCCTCAAACACAAAAGAAAAAGGTGTTACAGAAAGCCGGCTTTCTCGGGGCCATCTTAGCACCGTTGGCCGCTTCCGTGTTGGGTCCAGTATTGGGTGGACTCTTTGGCCGACAATGAACCACACGAAAAAAATGGTCCTCGTCGAACCACGGTTCCTGCAAAACCTCCAATCGCCCTACCCTGTCCCACCTACGGTGAAGGCCATAAACACCCTCGATGGAGATATGCAACAGATCTTACAGAGACCGGGGTTAAGCGACAGTGAGAAAGTACAACGGTACAATGAGACGCTTCAACGGTACATGACGTACATGGACCAATACAAAACTCGCTCTACCCCAGCAACAGCACCACCACCACCACCACCACCACCACGTGACACACCACCGACCTCAGCACCGCTCCAACAGCCGCCATTACCAGGGGTAGCCCCACTGCCCCACAGTGGGTGGAAGACGAAGTGCTGAAGAGTGTACCTGCCTCGTTCAAGAAACAAGCTGGCCTGGTATTACAACGGATGAAACAGAATCCTAACATGACTTGGAATGATAAAGGCGAAATCCTGGTACAGAATCAGGTGGTCCCCGGCACCCACATGACGGATTTAGTGAATGACCTGATGCGTCAACGCAGATCGCACACGGATCCTCGAGGATGGGAGGTCTTCGCTCAAGGCTTGAAAGACATGCATGTACCACAGGAATTGGTGGGGAACCCCCATCGCTGGGCCTTTATGCAGCGTGACTCACCGACTCGTGCACCACGACTCTCACCACAACCTTCTTGGGAAGCCGACTGGGAACCGGAGTCACCCCCCAAAACTCCACCACCACCACAACGGGCACCTTCTTTTCAGACCTTTAAAAAACCACCCTCGATCAGGACACCCCACATCTCCAGAACCGTGACACGTAGCAAGTCAACGCGACGAACACGACGCCGGACGCAACCGCCCAAGGCCTGGAACACCTATTAAAACCAACAGCAGCAGCAGCAGGACAGCTCAGTCGCCATGTTTTACCTCACCCTACCCAGTAACAGTTCGCTGGATGTGTTTCCTGACAACACCGTGGCCAAGTACGTCACCCAGTTACCGCAACCGTTGCATTTACCTGGCCGGTGGGAATGTGGCCTCGTGGATATCCAATACCCTTACTCGTGGTACAACGTGCGAGCCAATGAAGTGTGGTACGAGGTGACCTACGAAGGCAAAAACACCCGACTCACCCTGCCCGAAGGCCAATACGATACCCCCAAAGAGTTCATGGGTGGGCTGTCAAGACTGATGCATTATAAGGCGCTACGGGGGGTGACGAATACTTCAAAACCCATCAAAGCCTATCCCTTCAAGAATCACGTGGACTTCGATTACAACGCACACAACGACAAGGCAGAGCTTATCGTGACCGGCAAGGCGAGTGTCGTACTGAGTCCTATCCTACAGCAAATGCTGGGTTTCGATCTAAAGACGTTCGCTGGTCCCACCGAACACCATGGCGAGATGCCGATGGATATGAAGTCGGGTATGTACGGACTCTACGTCTACTCGGACGTGATGGACAACCACATCGTGGGCGATATCAACACACCTCTGTTACGGGTGGTCCCCATTAAAAAGACGTATGGAGGTCAAGTCACCCACAGTTTCACCCACATGCTCTACTTGCCCGTACGACAAACTGACATCAACACGATCACGGTGGATATAAGAGATGACACGGGACGACCGGTGGCATTCGAACGAGGAAAAGTGGTGTTGACACTTCATTTTCGACAAGCACGTGCTCCCCACTTTGCATAATGAAAGTACCTTACGAGTGCGATGCACGCAGCTATGCCGACTATTATGCCCAACAGGCCGGGGGTGGCTTTTCGGTCTTTAGCGGTGCACGCATGCAACGAGGACATGGACTGGGGAACATACTCGGCAGCATCGTCAAAACGTTCCTGCCCTTGGTGACGCGTGGGGTGAAAGCAATGGGCAAACAAGCGGTACGCAGTGGACTGCAAGTGGCCGGTGATGTCTTGGGGGGTACGGCACCCAAAGAATCCTTGAAACGGCGGGCCAAAGAAGCGGGAGGCGTCTTGGTGGCCAAAGCACAACGCACCGTAGGGAATTAAAGAGCTGCCCCACCGAGACCACGCACCAGTCGACGACCGACCCAGCGACGACGCACATCGAAGAAGACAAAGGATATCTTTTCTTAAAACATGTCCTTAATCCACGCCGAGTCCTGCCCCTCCACCAACAGTGAATTTGATTTGTGGACCGTGCCGCCCACACAGACCAGTGTCGAACAAGGATTATGGGTGGAGCATCTCCCGCTCTCCAGCATCAACGAAACCGGGCCCATCGAGTTCACCATCAGTAATGCGGATACGGCCTATGTGGATTTAGCCCATACCTACTTGTATGTGAAAGCCAAGGTGGTCAATGGAGCTGGCACCAGAATCGCTGACCAAGCAACGGTGGGCCCGACGAATCTCTGGCTGCACTCGATGTTTCAGCAGGTGGATATTTTCTCAGCGACAAACTCATCAGTGACTCCACCAACACGTACCCCTATCGAGCCTACATCGAGACACTGTTGTCGTATGGCCGAGAGGCTAAAAAATCTCAGCTGACAACCGCTTTATTCTACAAGGACACGCCCGAGCACATGGACACGGCGGACAATGGGGGGATATAACAAACGGAAGGCTTTCACTGCGAACAGTGCGTCGGTGGATATGATGGGTCGACTGCACGCAGACATGTTCATGCAAGACCGGTACCTCTTGAACAAGATCCCCATCAAAATCCGACTGATACGGGCGCCTACGACCTTCGCCTTGATGGCCACTAACGTAGAGGGGCATGCAGCGGACTATAAGATTGTCATCCAAGACGCAGTCCTGTATGTCCGAAAAGTGAAACCGAATCCAGCCGTTCAATTGGGGCACATGAAAGCCTTGGAAACAAAACCAGCCCAGTACCTATCCGACGTGTACAAACCAAAGTGTTCTCTGTGCCTGCTGGAAATATGGGCGCCAACAAAGAAAACCTGTTCCTGGGGGAACTACCCAAGCGATTGATCCTGGCCTGTGTGGAAAATACCAGTTTCAGCGGAGCCTACCCAGAGAATCCGTTTGACTTTCAACATTTCGGCATCAATTTTGTGGCCCTGCATGTGGATGGACAACAGGTGCCAGCCACGGCCTTAACACCGAACTTTGGGCGGAGGAATTTCATTCGAGCCTATCAGAGCCTGTTTACAGCCACCGGTCAAATCAACCAGGACGAAGGGAATATGATCAGTCGGGAGGACTACGCGAACGGATACACGTTGTTCTGTTTCGATCTGACCCCCACCTTAGAGAACGACCATCAGCTGGCCCTGGCCAAGCAAGGCAACTTACGGTTGGAAATCCACTTTGCACGAGCCCTGGCGACCACCGTCAATGTGATCTGCTACGCCGAGTTTGACAACATCATTCAAGTGGACAAGGCGCGCAACGTGCTGTGTGACTTCTCCACCTAACATGGATACAGACCAGATAACGACCGTGCTGGAGAATGACCCAGAGACACGTATGGTCTTTCATGGGGTGTTCGCCCGAGATGTGTTTCCATTAGACCGTATGTATCCTGCTGCTTACGTTCTCAACACGGACCCGATGGATCGGCCCGGTGAACACTGGGTGGCCGTGTACTTGACAGAACAGCAGGGCGAATACTTTGACCCGTACGGCCTGCCACCCCTCCATCCCGATTTAACAGACTTCATGGATCAAGGCACAGAGACGTGGTGTTGGAACAGTCAAACGTTGCAAAGCCTGACCAGTGGCGTGTGCGGACAATATTGCTTGTTTTACCTGTACCATCGATGCCGGGGAAGACCCTTATCTACCATCGTACAGATGTTTGACGAGTACCCCAAGGCCGAGGACCGCGATGTACTCGTCTATGACTGGGCCGCCCATCATTTCAATGTACAAGCCCCGTTCTGGGCTTAAGTTCTTTCAATGTACACACGCCCGCTGTTCTGGGCTTAAGTTTACAAGCCCCTTGTTCTGGGCTTCAATGTGCAAGCCCCTTGTTCTGGGCTTCAATTAATTACAAGCCCCTTGTTCTGGGCTTCAGTTTTCACGTGGTTGTTCTCACGTTGTTGTTGTTCACTGAATAAAAAAAATGAGATCTCACCAAAAAACCCTGTCTTGTGTGTTTTATTCATAATGCATCAATGCCCAATGTGGAGATTCAGTCAAACTGAAATCAGTGGTGTAGGATGGGGCCAAAATGTAACCCATCAAGGTTAGAATGCAAGAGCACTATAGTAAAAATAGAGAGCCAATGAAATCAGCCCACAGACCAAGTACGTGTTTTTGGTCTAGGTTTGGAGCGGGCATTTCATTGAGGTGCGTGTATACGGTGAGTGAAGAGACTCGTCCAACACGTATAGATTATGTTTATGACTATAAGTTCTAGGTAACCCATCAAGGTTAGAATGCAAGAGCACTATAGTAAAAATAGAGAGCCAATGAAATCAGCCTACAGACCAAGTACGTGTTTTTGGTCTAGGTTTGGAGCGGGCATTTCATTGAGGTGCGTGTATACGGTGAGTGAAGAGACTCGTCCATTAATCCTCCCTCGGTAGATCAAGTTGATGACTATAAGTTCTATGTATTCTCCGAACCTTGCCGAAAGGAAGACCGTTTGACCTGGAGGTGACCTTTTGACCCGCGCGCGCGCACTGCCGGTGATGACGCGCACTGCCGGAGAACTCGCGCGCGCTGCGGCCGGAGAATCCACGCGCGCGCGCGCACGCTGGGGGGCCAGGGCTGGGCCGGGAAAGTTGGAGGTCGTGTGTTTGGAGGTAGTTTTAGTGAAAACCGGAAATGACGTCACAACCCCCACGTGACCTGCGCAACAGAATGGATACGACACCCTAGTGTAACTCCCTCACCTAGGCTTCACATGGATACCTCACTCGATCCCATCGACCCACTAGGGGACCACCTACACCCCAACACGTCTATTTCTATACTACGGCCAGACTGCGCATGCGCAGAATGCCGCTAGTTCAACCCCACACCCAGCCCATCAGATGCCCCTTCACGAATGCTTCACTTTGATACCTCACTCGACCCCATTGGACCATTCGTGGCTCCCCTAGCTCCAACACGTCTAGCGGGACCCATACAGGGTCCAGTTTTCGACACTAGGTGACCACATCCCGGCAAAAATGGCCAGTTTTCGACACCGGATGTGCCACCATCTTGAACATACGTGCCACCATCTTGGATATGTCCCATAATGCACCGGGTCAAAATACTCGCTTCTGATTGGACGAGAGCTCCGTGGCGGATTTGAAATACTCGCTTCTGATTGGACGAGAGCTCTGCATTGCATCTGCGCATGCGCAGAATGATATTCCTACCGCACACCCAACCCATTAGATGTCCCTTCACCTAAGCTTCACTTTGATACCTCACTCGACCCCATTGGATCATTAGGGGCTCCCCTAGCTCCAACACGGCTATTTTCATACCCTTGGGCCACCGCGCATGCGCAGAATGACACTATTTCAACCCCACACCCAGCCCATTAGATGCCCCTTCACATAAGATTCACTTTGATACCTCACTCGATCCCATCGGTCCATGAGTAGCTGCCCTAGCTCCCAACACGTCTATGTTCATACCCTTGGGCCACCGCGCATGCGCAGAATGACGCTAGTTCAATCCCACACCCACCCCATCAGATGCCCCTTCACCTAAGCTTCACATTGATACCTCACTCGACCCCATTGGACCATTAGTAACTCCCCTAGCTCCAACACGGCTATTTTCATACCCTTGGACCACCGCGCATGCGCAGAATGCCACTATTTCAACCCCACACCCACCCCATCAGATGCCCCCTCACATAAGCTTCACATTGATACCTCATATGACCCCATTGGACCAATAGTGGCTCCCCTAGCTCCAACACGGCTATTTCCATACCCTTAGGCCACACGAGTTGTCTCCCTTGCGTCAATGCGTGCAGATGGCGCTACGGTCGACGCCGTGATGGGGAAAGGGCGTCCCCACACCATCCTGGAGCCGCCATTTTGTTTGTTGTTTTCTTGCGGAGATACACGGGACAATAAACACTCAACCCTAGGGTGGTACAGATGCTAGACTGATCCTATTAACATGGTACAACACCTATAGATTATGTTTATTACTAGGACGTCAGCGAAATACTAGTACCCATCCTCCGCATAGCAGAACTGTACAACCCAGAACAAGTCAGGACATGCCTTGATCTCTCACTCGATGCCGCCATTTTGACCACCACCAGTTTGGGAGTCAATGACGGCATGGGGAAAACCCCCAGACAAACAAGTCTATACATGTCCAAAGGTCACGCCTCATTCACACCAACCGATAACCTTCACTTTCATACCTCACTCGACCCCATCGGACCATGCAGCGTATTTCCAGTCTAGGGACTACTTTTTCTCATTTCCTCCTCAAATATGCAAATTTCTGAGGTCAAGTTGCGTCAATTTATGTATTGTATACTAGGCGCAAGTGAGCGAAACTCAATCCCAAGCGACCTCTCATACGGCATGGTATATGCATACCAAATTTGAAAAGAATCTGATGAACGGTTTTCAAGTTATTACCCAGAAAGGTACCGTAGGGTATTTCGAAGGAATCAAGACAAATCGTTTCAAAGTTATCGCTTGCAGCACTGAAGAACAGAATGTGGCTCCACCTACAGGAAGATCTTGCTGAAACGCAATGTCAATCGACGGCTTGCCGCAAGGAATGCATATGACAAATTTCAGAGGAGTCCGACGAAGCGTTTGGAAGTTATCGCTTGCCAAGAATATGAACGGACATGAATGGGCATGAAGAAACCAGCCACATTTAAAGTCCCTCTGCCGCTAACAGACAATCAAGTGCCTCAGACGGACGCGCTAAAGCAACGTACATGTACATATAGCTTATCTAAGATAATTGTACCCAATTTATCTGGGCAGTAGTCAAACAGACTAGAGGAAAGGGGAAAACACGATTCCACCATGCAGTATGGATTTCTATCGTGCCGTACACCCATATATGCACGAGTCATCGGGGTGGTGACAGGCTAGAACGGAACACATAACCTTGTATGTTTCAGGATAATTCAAATCATAGGAGAAGAAAGGTTAATACCCCGAGAAAGTATAGGAAATATCGCATGAACGGAATGCTACTATAAAGTAGTTTGAACTACCAAATGTGGATGGAATGAAGATGCCATGAATATCCATACAAAGTGAATGACAGTATTGCAGGCGTAGATAACTTAGGAGCGCTAGCCGCTTAAGTTGATCATTGTATTCCTAGACGCTATCAACTCAGTATCGAGCTTATCATCAGAATATTTAGATGACTAAGGTGCTCCAAAATTCGCAGTTATTATCAATTGTGCACATTTTGATATGTTATACATGCCTCTAGGCTTCAGAGCAGACGAGTATTTTAAAAAGAACAGATTTTAGGCTAGACAGCCGCGCCGAGAACAAAAGACTTGGTTTTCGTATACTTTTACATTAATAGATGGAAATCCAGTGCGCCATTTATAACCATATAACTATGAAGCTCTGTGATAAAGCCTAAAATCGATGTCTAGACGGGACTTGTATATTTCACGACAAAATTCGTCATTTAATTTAAGAATTTATCTCTGCTTTTAGCATATTTGCAAGCAACATCAGCGTAACCAGTTTAATACTTCTGATACGTACATTCGACTCTATCTAAGGTACCGACGCCCAGACCCCCTTTGCTTCGCGGTCCCTGTCGACATCACCGTTACCTCGAGTTAACTTGCAGGTAAGCTTCAGTCGCAAAAATCAAATTGACTGTATATGTTTATCCATGGACCTTACATCTATATAAGCTCCATGGTATATTTATATAATTTGCATATAATCGAGTATGTATGAGTGATCACATCATGCTCCCTGTGCCATTTTGTTCTTTTTTAGAACAATATTGGGAGGATTAGCTATTGTAACAAAAATACGATAACTCAAACCCAACCATTCTCAACTCAGTTCTTTCAAATAATCAAACTGTTATATATTGGGCGAAACGTGATTTAATTTGTTCCAAGAAATCTTCTATACAAATGCATCAAAAGTACAGCACAGCAATCAGCAAAGGTGTCATATAGCAACAAATTGTTACATTATTGATTTTACAATATAAAATGAAGTCATTTTGCAATCTTTAACGGTGGAGTATTATAGTTTAAAAAATAAGTATTCTACGTGGGGCGGCGACGCGGTTTTTATTTTATTTTTCCTATCTTTGCTTAGAAATGCTCCACATTTGGTAAGCGGTATACATTAAAATATGAAATCAGGAAAAGCACAGGGTGGCGATCTCCGAACCCAGTATATAATTCAGCAAATCCAAGTTGAAAACTCTAGTTTTGGTCAGCTTTGTAGAAAAATACCGACGTACATGGTACAGAGTAACGCATGCGTTAATCAGAAACAAAAGAAAATTTAGCGATCCAACGTCAGCAAATGACCAATTCTCTGTTTACAACGCAGACTATAAAAGAGCAGTTGGGTTTTTATACTCTGGCGTGTTTGCGGCTTATTAGTATAAAAAATATCACCAAGCCACAAATACACAAGTAGACAAAATTTGGTAAGCATTTCCTTTTCAATTCGTCTACATTGAGTATAAGCACACCATCATCAAATATGTCTACCTACTCCCAAACTGCATTTACTTTAGAAGACTTATTTAACAAACGCAAAACTTTTCTCAAAAGATGTATTTGTCTGCCAACCATTCATAACGATACACCAAAAGTGTACTGAACTCACAAAGTACATCAATCACCATGCAAAGCCAGATTCATAGTTGGTTCTAGAAACAGAATCACCAAGCCTCTTTCAACTCAGTTGACGACGGGCCTTCATCAGGTAATAACATTTTGGGAAAGGTATTGCGCCACTATTTCTAAAAAGCATGGCGTTGAATGTATGTCTCACATAAAAACTCGATGCTAAAGGTAACATACCGAGCAGACATGTATCCACATGAGTAGTAGGTAAAGGACAGGACGAACCATATTTTCCAGGGCGGTAACTCTTGGTTCCCTTTTTCCGCCAGGGGGAGCCACCAGGCCCGTATGACGTCACTTTCGGTCTGGGTGAATGGAGCGTGACCTGGGAACATGATAGGATATGTGCTGACCTGTCTGTGGGGTTTTTCCACAATGTCGTTCACCTCCGTGTCTTTTCGGTCACCTCCGTTGTGAGGTTTTTCCACAATGTCGTTCCAGTAGTAGTAATGTATGAAGATGGTACTGTCAGGTCCGTGTCTCCTCGGTCAGGTCACCGTGTTTCTTCTGGGTGATCTCCGTGTTTCTTCGGTCAGGTCCGTATACAAATGGGGTTTTTCCCACAATGTCGTTCACTTCCACGAAAAGACACGGAGGTGGCCGAAGACACATGGAGGTGCCCCAAGATGTCACGGAGGTGCCCAAAGACACACGGAGGTCACCGACGATGTCACGGACACTTCCGAGTCTCTTCGGTCACCTCCCCAAGATACAAGTGGGGTTTTCCCCACAATGTCGTTCACTTCCGAGTCTCTTCGGTCACTTCCCATGAAAAGACACGGAGATGGCCGAAGACACACGGAGGTGCCCCAAGATGTCACGGAGGTACCCGAAGACACACGGAGATCACCGAAGATGTCACGCAGATCACCGAAGAGACACGGAGGCGCCCGAAGATGTCACGGAGGTGCTCGAAGAGTCACGGAGGTGCCCGAAGAGTCACAGAGGTCACCGAAGAGACACGGAGGTGACCGAAGACACACGAAGGTCACCGAAAACACACGAAGGTCACGAAAAAACGTATAAAAGTGGAAATGTTTAGGGGATTGCTGCATTCATTGGCCTGTTTGACCAACCTGCTTCACCAGCCTGCCTCACCAGCCTGAGCCTGCCTCACCAGTGCAACTTCACCAGCCTATCTCACCATAGCAGCTATTGACCTGACCAGCCTGAGCCAACAGTCATGGAGTCATCCCACCGAGCTAAGCTTCTGCAGCACCGTATCCATATCGTTGATGAGATGCAGAATGTGGCCGATATATTTGATCTGCTCATGGTGGAAAACATAATCACTAAACACATGGGGGTAGATATCATGGCGGAGAAGACCTATATGGCACGAAACAGAGCCCTCATCGACCTCATACCATGCCGTGCCTCTTTAGCATTTCAAGCCTTCGTGGAGGCGTTGAAGAAGACGGAAAATGAAGGAATAGCAGATCTACTTCAAGCCCAGGATTCAGAAGATGATATCTTCGTCATGGACATGGACATCGCCGAAGGGCGTACAGGTACCAAACGTACGCACCAAGAGTCCGGTCCACCTGCCAAACCCGGTCCAGCTGCCAAACGTCCCCGACTAACACCTTTAGAAATACCTCAGCAAGTGCTTCAGCCAGTGCCCCAGCAAGTGCCTGAGCAAGCGAAGGAAGAGGTGCTACTTCCTATGTCTGTGCAGGAGATCAATGACATTATCCAGCAGGCCTACCAGGCGGCCCAGACGAACACTTGAGAGCTCTCTCCCTATTTAACTGTGAGTGTCAAAGAAGAGAAAGTGCATTTTAACGCACCGGCCTGGGAGGATAAACCACCTAAGCATATCGCCTTGACGTTGGACACCTGGATAAGAGTACAGGCCATTTATTACGCCGTCGATGCGGGCATTGACCACCAGGGGAGCGACGAAGCGAACTTTTATGTGGGTGACGACATCTTTCTCACCTGTTCTATGTTCAACAACATGCTGCTGGTGCATATTCGTAAATGGAAGTTGAGGGGAGATACGCGTATTCCTTTACCTCAGGGCGTCACCCTGCAAATACCTGCGTGGCGGAAGCTGGAGAGTCTCACAGGTGAAATTCATGAAGTCCTGTCCGACCAGGTGACTCAGTATATTTATAAGAAGTACATCGACACATTCCTGGATCATCTCAGACCCCGCATTCGACACTTGCGTATCCAGCAATGTGCGGGCTGTCAGAACAAGAACGGTCTCTTCAACACGCATACGTGTATGGACAATAGTATACCATCAGACGCGCTGATGACTGAGGGACTACACGCCGTTAACGAGGTGCAAATTGCTGAGGCATTGCAAGCTGCCTGTCCACCCAGAATTCCACGTGAACAGATTGCCACCTTCATATACGTGCACCAGGGGTAGAAAGACAATGACGAGTTCAAACAAGTCTTATTGCATAAATATTGAACATTTCACACAAGTCTTGTTGCATAAATATTGAACATTCAGACATCACCGTATTCCTACATTCTATGTTCATTCTATGTTTATTTTATGTTCATTTAAGCGCCTTGACAGCGTATAATTGTATTAGAAAAATTCAACACCAAGAGTCTACTGTGGTGAAGACCTTATGTTCATTCTACTGTGTTAATAAATATTAGAAATTCAAATGTGTGTTAGTGTTCACTCTATGCAAAGGGGTATTGGTGTGGGAGCTGGTGTTTCGTGCTTTTAGTTAAAAAGTTGCCCCCCTTTCGGGTGTAATTAGGTGGCCCTAATAAGGGACTTTGGAAAGAACAGCGGGTTGGTCATCACACTGTTACGGCCGGAATAGTTTTTTGATGCCTGCTACTCATCCCCGACACACAGGGCATCGTATCTTCAAATGAAGCTCCTCTGTCTCTGCGCACTGGCACGAGCTCGCTATGCATGTTAAGCTTAGCACGCATACACCACATAGGCACAGGTGACCACAAGGAAAAAAGGCGTACATCGTCTCATCGTCTTGACACACGGTACAGGTTGATCTCTTCTGCTCCCTAGCCAGGTGTAGGCGTAGTTTAGACTTTTCGTCTTCTAATTCGTCAATTTGTTGGCTCAGGCGGCTGATCTCTGGTGATGGTGTTGTCATTCCTGTTGCGGTCGCCGTCGTTGTGGTAGCCGTCGTTGTGGTAGCCGCCTGAGTCGACGCTGTAGTTGCTGGGTGTCTACTACTGTTTAACCACTCCAACTCTCCGTGTACATCTTCATCGTCTGTTTCATCATCATCATCCTTTTCCTGCACAGCGTCCCTTATTTCTCTATCTTGTTGTGCGCCTCTCATCCTCAAAGCTTCAGCAATCTGAGCTTCAGCAAAACGCTGCAAGCTCGTAATGATTGTAACATGTTCGTTGTCTTCTCCGCTCGAGCGAATCCGTTCTCTAGGATCCTGTTGTTGTTCTCCGTCTCGAATTGTCACCCTGAAAGTTTCGGTCACTCCCGTGTTCATTGCGTTGAAAAGTGACCGTCTACTAGGATTAGCCATGATGCAGTTGAAATGAGTGGATAGCAGACGAGACACTGCGCGCTTTTTATAGTATAACCGTAGAGCGCCCGTATGAGGGCGCGGACGTCACCGAAATCTTCATACTGAGCAGTGTGCCTGCTCAGGCCCGCTGAAATTTTTTGTTTCTTTTCCATCTTCAAACCGGTCTCATTTTGCAATAAATGCGAGTTGACGTGTAAAACTTATTTAAACTTGAACTTTGGGAGCTTATAGTGTATCGCTGAAAAATTCAGAAGGCTGGCGGCAGGCTAAAACTATTTTTTTAATCATTTTGTCGTTTTTAGACCCGTACGGTTATGGGTGTGGTTGTGTGGAAAACCCGGTAAATTTGAAATAAATCGGCTTACCTCCGTAAAATCACTTTAGGTGTGTTTCTTACATCCTTATAATGTCACCCTGAAGATTTGAGCAGGTTTATCGATGGAAAAGTGTGAATTTTTGTCCTACCACTCTTGCTACGGTAACACAGCCATTGACACGCATAGCTGTACACACATTCGGCTCCATACTGTATAGTGTTGTGTTACCGTAGCAAGAGTGGTAGGACAAAAATTCACACTTTTCCATCGATAAACCTGCTAAAATTTTCAGGGTGACATTATAATGATGTGAGGAACACACCTAAAGTGTTTTTACGGAGGTAAGCCGATTTATTTCAAATTTACCGGGTTTTCCACACAACCACACCCATAACCACACGGGTCTAAGACCGACAAATGATTAAAAAAATAGTGTTAGCCTGCCGCCAGCCTTCTGAATTCTTCAGCGATACACTATAAGCTCCCAAAGTTCACGCTTAAATAAGTTTTACACGTCAACTCGCATTTATTGCAAAATGAGACCGGTTTGAAGATAGAAAAGAAACACAAAATTTCAGCGGGTCTGAGCAGGCACACTTGCTCAGTATGAAGATTTCGGTGACGTCCGCGCCCTCATACGGGCACTGGTTAGACTATAAAAAGCGCGATGTGTCGTATACTATATGCAGGCGCTTTCAAAAACCGATCCATTCAAAGCCCGTTCCTTCTCATTCACCAAACGCTATATAGACGATCTTCTCGCTGTGGATAATCGCTATATAAATGACGCAATGAAGGATATATATCCATCTTCACTGGATTTGAAGGAAACTACAGATAGCCCTACAGGCACATCTTATTTAGATCTCTATCTCTATAAAAATGAAGCGGACATTCTCTCTCGTCGACTTTATGACAAAAGAGATGATTACAATTTCGACATCATAAACTATCCCTTTCTGGATAGTAATATTCCAGTGGGACCTGCATATGGCGTATACATATCTCGCTTAGTAGCATTTGCTAGATCCTGTGTTAAATGTGATGATTTTAATCAACGTCACAAAACATTGTTGCAGAAACTTATAAAACAGGGCTATTCCACCAAGCGCCTCCACTCAAAGTTTCTCAAATTTGGCGATACATATCGCATGCTGATAGCAAAATACGAACGTAGCGTGCAAGATCTATGGCGCCACGTTTCGTAACTTGTGTCTAATTCCGCTTAACCCGGGGCTAGGGGCCGTATGAACCCATGTACTTCAAGATCCTCATGGTACTCATATGAACAGTCACAATCAAAGCGTGACTGAGATACATCTTTTTTTAGATGACGACTCTATAACGAATATTATGGATTAAGAATACTGATCAGCGATACGGATTTGATATTTTTGGAACATCATGATGTCTTGCCGGCATCATTGAAATCTGTTGACCGCTTCTCTCTTGCAGGAAACAAGCCTATGTTCATGTATACAATGATTGTCTTTTTGAATTTGGTGCTAATACTGTTATATGGAATATGGAATGCGTCTTTGGATTATGGACGCGGATATTCTCTAATGGACGACGGCTGGATTATGAATGACGGACTAGACGCTTGTAATCCATTCATTTTGAACTACATCATGGCTCAATACATGGATATTGATGGAGTGCACAATATTATTAACGAGTCGTGGCTATTAGAAGAGCTATGCAAAGATGATGAACAAGAAGAAGAAAAAAAAGACCAGCCGGTAGATGGCAGCGAGACTTTGACCCCAGTTTCACAACAAAAGCGGCAGTATCTTCACCATGCCACGGGTCAATTCATCGATATTGAAGACGACGAAGAAGAAAAAGAAGAAGAAGAAGAGGCGGCGGATGGAGATGTCACCGCCAATAGTACCTACCACGTACGGCCTGATAGTACCTCCCAACACGAACGGCTTGAACGAGTCATACAAGATCTGTTCAAACATCAAGACCAACACCAAGACCAAGAACAATACCAAGAACAAGACCAAGACCAAGAACAAGAACAAGAAAAAGAAGCAGCCGGTGAATTCATCGATGGAGTGGACAATAGTACCTACGACGTACGGCTTGATAGTACCTACGACGAACAGCTTGATGAACTCGTACAAGATATGTTCGAAGAAGACCAAGAACAAGAAGAAGAAAAAAACCAAGAACAGATGGCTGTTTTACAGCAGCGATATCTTGAGTACTACTGTACCGAAATAAGAAGACTGGAGCGAGACACAACATGGGGAGCGGCACAGTATTTGCCCTGTGTCCAATGCAGTAGTCGCTACGCCAAATTCGCTATTTTCCCGTGCGGACACCAAGCGTTATGTATCCGCTGTATCCACAGACATGCAGGAAGACCAGTCCCTATGCCCACTTACAAGCCCATAGCGTGTACACTCGTCGCGCTGAAATGTCCCGTGTGTACCAAGAGGCGAGAAAACCAGTTCCGATCGATGTAATCCCCTTACATCTTCCTAACGGTCCTTATGAGGACCACCAATTATACTCGAAAGAGCAAGCTTCTAATTAAAAGCACAAAACACCAGCTCCTGCATGCACACACCTAGGTAAAAATAGGTAATTAACAATTAGTGAATGGGAACTTCCTACTAACAGCGCCCAGATAAAAAAAAACAAAAAAAGACACTATTAATATGAATGTACGGTAATAATATACCGAGTAGTCCCGGAAAAAGCCGAGTGTAAAATATTTTTTTTGTTGTCAGGAGGTGTGGGAGATTGGTAATCACAGAGGAGAGGAGATTGAGACATACCGAGTAGTCCCGGAAAAAGCCGAGTGTAAAAAAAAAAAAATTGTTGTGAGGAGGTGTGGGAGATTGGTAATCATAGAGGAGAGGAGATTTGCATTCGTAGGGTCTAGAGACAATTGTTATAAGTGCTGTTTGGAAGACTAGGGGCTGGCTCTGAAAAGGGCCTTTGATGGCAGATTTTTTTGTTTTGGCGTTGGAGATTGGTAATCATAGAATATAGAGGAGAGGAGATTCACAAATGTAGGACCTGATTTTAATTGAATGTGCCACGTTAGAAGTCCCCGTTCGTAAGATTGGGGTGGCCCTGAAAAGGGCCTTAAGGTCAATTTGTTTACCCTGTTTTATTCAGGGGATGGAGTTTTCCTGTTTACTCCATCAAACTGGCGGAAAAGTATTGTCCGGGCTGTTGTTGTTCTTCTTCTTCTTCATCCGATTCATCCGGCACTGATGGGATGTTGTCCAAAAATGAGGCTGGCGCAATTCTTGGTAGTTCACCGATGTCTACAAACTCCGGCTGGCGTTGTTGTCTCTCCTGGAGCTGTTGTTGTTGCTCGTTGAGGGCATCTCGGAGCGAGTTTAACCAGTCCTCCCCGGTTAAAGATGTGAGCGCCCTTGTAACTGTATGGTACAAAGCCGCCCAGGACAGCGGCGTGTAGTTGGTGTTGTCCCGCGTCCATCTTTGAATTCCCTCTAGCCAAAAGGCTTTCACTCCCCTCACCAGCTCCTCTCTCTCCCTCTTCTCCTTTGCCGCACCTTTCGTTGTTGACATTTTCGCTACCCTGCTCATGATCTTCAATACGTGTTGCTGACATGTGATTTGAATGTGCCTTTTCCCCACGCGTCCCCTGGGTTTTATACTGAATATAGAGTGGATTTTCATTGGCTGTTAAAACAGGGCGAACCTCTTTCATTGGTTCTGTCTCCGTCATTTCCATTGGTTGATATACGGGACGCTGATTGGCGCAATAAGGCTCTTGTAATACCTCCTGGATTAACATTTCAATCCCGTGTTTTTGCACCAAACTGGTATAGGAAAATCCTAGGTTAAATCAATTCGTATCTTTCACGAAGGGTGAAGGGAGACGGAAAAATAAAACCAGAACGTGTACGGGTACGGATTAGGATAGAGAGATACGAACTAATAAAAAACTGTAACGTGTACGGCTACGGACTAGGAGTTAATTATACCCATAGGGGCACTTGACATTGTAGTATAAAAATTATCCATCCAACCCTATTTGCGGGGAGTATAGGTTAGTCCACTAGGCACTGACAGGATGTAGTACAAGCGCCTGCACAGCGCGCTACTCTATATATACAGACCTCCCTAGCCGGTGTTTTGTCATTCACCACCATGGGAGCGAGCGGAGCAGATGGTGAGCTTGCGGTGTTCCAACTGACCGCCAAAGTCACCCTGATCGTCAATGACCATCACCTACAGCTCATCGAAGAACAACCCCGAGAGGTGAAGCTATTTTTAACCCTAGCAGGGTAGACTCTATTGACACGGTTGTTACAGGGAAAAGAGCCCGAAGTCGATTTCATGCACGTGGGAGTCGGTGTCTACCTACGAAGTGGTAGAGATGATTCTTTTTTCCCCCGGTTAGAACAGCGTGGTGGTCCCCATATCACACTCCGTCCTGCATTATGGCAGGCGCTGAAAGCTATTATTCCCGACGTCCACGACTTACTGCACCCCGACGCGAACTCTGTGGCTACCCGAACTCTTACACCTGGCTACACCCTATTGTTGTACCCCAAACGAGTGGACCTTACCCATAACCGCACTTGGTGGGCACCCAAAGCCGACGTCTCTCTGTCCCCGGAGGGATGGACCACCTTGAAACGTGTCTTAAAGGGAACACTGAACGGTGATAGCATTCACCTGTGTGACCAGGTCTACATTTTCCGCGGCGCCTTTTTTGCTCAACTCATCTGTCTGGACGGAGGACATTTTACTCTGGACCCTGATCTATGGGCGGCCTTGGAAAAAGTAGTCCCCATTGTCGATGAAGTACTATATCTATAGGGTGCACACAGGCTAGAGTGTCAGTGTCTTACCATGAAGCGAACACACAACAGCGCAACCCAGAGGGGCACCCGCAAGGCCGGCCGGCAGGAGTCCACGTGCAGTAAGACTGTGAACAAGGTGTTAACAGATTTGTATTACACCCCAACCAGACCAGCCACTTATAGCGCACAGAATTTCTCAACCCCCATTTCAAGCCTTTCTTAAGAAACAGAAGGTGTTTTTCTTCCATACGTACAACGAGACCAAAGCCGCAGTGGTGGAACGATTCAATCAAACCTTCAAAGGACGGATGTACGAGTATTTTACCGCCAAAAACACCCGACGGTACATCGATGTGCTACCTCAACTGGTCCAAGGGTACAATCGATCCTATCATCGCAGTATCCAGCGGGCTCCCCTCGATGTGACGGAACGCAGCGAATATCAAGTGCGCCGTACGCTGTACTCGATAGAACCAAGTCCACTCACGTCACCCCGTTACAAACGCGGGGATGTGGTACGGATCAGTAAACTCAAAGGGCAATTTGAGAAAAGTTACTTGCCCAACTTGAGTGAAGAGCACTTTGTCATCGCTCGCCATAGCCCTTGAAACCCACACGTCTATCAGCTGGAAGATCTACAAAGAGAAACACTGCAAGGCACGTTTTACGAGGCAGAGTTACAACCGGTGGTAAAAACACGGAAAGACTACCACACGGTGGAAAAGATTTTGAAAACGGAACGTCGACGTGGCATCCCCTATCATTTCGTCAAATGGCAAGGTTGGCCCAGTTCGTTTAATTCCTGGGTCTCAGCCCGTGACATGAAATGGCTATAAATTCTACCTCACATCGCCTACAGCGTTCAGTCTAGGGTTGTACCATGGATAGTGCACATCTGCCCTTACTGCTGCGCACTCGAAAAGGACAAGTCGGTACCGTCGTGTGTCTACTAGTGCTTCTGGGTACCGTATTTGGAGGAGTCTTCTACGATTTGGCGTACCTGATATCGTGTTTCAACCTACCATCCACTCGTCCAATAGCTGCTCCCCAACGTCAAGTGCAATCACCCAACACCACCACCACCACCACCACCACCACCATGTCTGCTACTACGCTGCGGAACATTACCAGGGTACCACCAGGTTCTACAACCCATCCCACTACGCGGTCTAGTCCTCCTACTACTACTACTACTACTCTACGGAACTTGACCAGGGTACCACCCGTGTACCTGCCTAGTCCTACCCTCAGGAGCGACCCACCCGCATCATCTTCCACCATCCCAGCTACCAGAGCAAAACCACGGCAACATAGGACTCCCACCACCACCACCACCACGGCGCTAACACCTAGAGTGGGTATAGTACCACGTATACCACGACAACGGTATCCGCACGACTACGACCCCCGGTGGGATCCACGACAACGGCGGTGGGCCTCTGAATGCTTGCCGCAAATCACCAAATAGCCTATGGATCCTCGGTGGCAGCATCCCTTCACGTGTCTCATCGCTGGACCGACCGGGTCGGGAAAAACACACTTCGTTCAACGGCTCATCCAACACGGGTCAGCCCTCATTTCACCGCCCGTGGCTCACATCCTCTGGTGTTATGGAGCTTGGTGGCCTGCGTACGAGGAACTGGCACGCATACCTGGACTCACCTTGGTGGAAGGATTACCCCCAGAGGATACCCCAGAAGACACGTTGGTAGTGGTAGACGATCTGATGACCGAAACGGACAGTCGGGTGACGCGTCTCTTTACGAAAGGGAGCCATCATCGTCGGTTGAGCATCATCTACATCGTCCAGAATCTCTTCAGTAAGAACAAAGAGCACAGGAACATCAGTTTGAATGCTCACTATGGGGTATTGTTCAAAAACCCCAGAGACGCATCACAAATTATGCACCTGGCGAAACAGATGTACCCTAAAACACGGCCTGTGTGCGGGAAGCCTTTGAAGATGCCACCCAAGGGGCCCACGGTTATCTGCTCATCGACTTGAAACAAGGGACACCCTCGGCACTTCGATTGCGGACCCACATTTTTCCCGGAGAGTTCCAGACGGTGGACACGCCCAAATAAAAGAAGACGACACAACCCTCTAGCATTCACTTCCTCCTCATGTCTGCACGGATACGGAAGCACGCGCCGGAGCTCCGCGTATTACGCAGCGACCCACCGGAGGTTGGCCGGGCCCTGGTGCGCGGCGCGGACGCGGGATTGGTACGGTGGTTGTGTGAAGTCGCTCATAATGTGTTAAAAGGGAATGTTCCTCTCAGTCCCCTACAGAAATGGAAATTGCAACGGCACAAGACGGGTGTCCGAACGCTGGTGAAGAAGACGGGAAGTTTAAAGAAAAAGAAACAGGTGTTACAGCGAGGTGGATTGCTCGGGGCACTCCTCGCACACTTAGCCGCCTCCGTACTGGGACCGTTAGTAGGGTCCATCTTGGGTGGAGCACGCTAACGTCATGGAACATACGAAAAAAATTATGCTGGTCGGACCTCGACTGTTACAGCGTTTGCAATCACCCTATCCCGTCCCTGCAACGGTGCAACAACTCCAGTCTCTGGACGAACAGATGAATAGTATACTTCAACGTCGACTACCCGATCACAAGAAAATTCAACTCTACCATCAGACGCTGAACCGGTACAAGACGTTTATGGATCAATATAGGGGTAGTACACCATCAGCACCACCACCAGCAGCGCCAGCACCAACACCGCCATCATCACCTCAGCTGGAAGATGAAGTCTTGGCCAGTGTCCCTAAGGCATTCAAGACCAAGGCTCGTTTATTGTTGGACCGGGTGAAACAGAATCCCGATATGGGCTGGAGCGATCAGTGGGAACTGCTTATTCGAAACCGAGTGGTGCCGAGGTCTCATATCACCGATTTGATCAACGATACGGTGCGCTCTCGCAAACACTCTAATCCACCGGGCTGGGAGGCCTCTGCTCAGGGGTTGAAAGACACACACGTCCCTCAAGAATTGGCGGGGAATCCTAACCGTTGGCGGTGGATGCAGCGGAACCAGCAATCGCCGAGTAGACCACCACCACCACCACCACCACCAACACCAACACCACTATCTTCTTGGGAACCGGAGTCACCCCCAAAACACCACAACGACGGGCACCTTCTTTTCACCCCTTTAAAACACCATCCCCGGTAAAGAGGCTCCAGCGCTCGAGAGCTTTGATACATAGCAAGTCACCGCGACGATCACGACGACGAGGTCAGCCGCTCAAGGCCTGGGAGCCTTATTAAAGCCAGGTGCAGAAGCAAGAAAGCTCAGTCGTCATGTTTTACCTCACGTTGCCCAGTAACAGTTCGCTCGATGTGTTTCCTGACAACACCTTGGCCAAGTACGTGACCCAATTACCCCAACCGTTGCATTTACCTGGACGGTGGGAATGTGGACTGGTGACTATTCAATACCCTTACTCGTGGTACAACGTGCGAGGCAAGGACGTGTGGTACGAGGTGACCTACGAAGGCAAAGTAAACCGACTGATTCTACCCGAAGGCCAATACGATACCCCCAAGGCGTTCATAGAGGGTCTGACCACATTGTTGAATTATAAGTCTCTACGGGTGGTGACGAATAGTTCAAGACCCGTCAAATCCTATCCCTACAAGAATCATGGGATCTTCGATTACAACGCACACAACGACAAGGCCTGTATCCTGCTCAGCCTCAACGTGGATGTGGAACTCAGTCCTAGGCTACAGCAAATGTTAGGTATCCGTTATGACATCTACGCGGGTCCAACTACCGACACAGGCGACGTTGTGATGGATATGAAAGTGGGTATGTACGGACTCTACGTCTACTCGGACGCGGTCGACAGCCATATTGTGGGCGATGTGAACACACCTCTGTTACGGATGGTGCCTATTAGAAAGAAGTATGGCGATCAAGTCACCCAGAGTTTCAACCACATACTCTACCTGCCCGTACGACACACCGATATCAACACGATCACGGTGAATATAAGAGATGACACGGGGCGCCCGGTCGCATTCGAACGAGGGAAAGTGGTGCTGACACTTCATTTCCGACAAGCACGTTCTCCTCACTTCGTATAATGTACGTGCCTTACCAGTGCCATACGGCCAGCTATGCCGACTACTACAAGAAACAAACGGGAGGTAGCTTGCCCATCTTTAGCGGTGCACGCATGCAACGAGGTCACGGGTTGGGTAACATACTGGGCAGCATCGTCAAAACGTTCTTGCCCTTGGTGACACGGGGAGTAAAAGCGGTGGGTAAACAAGCGGTACGCAGTGGACTGCGAGTGGCCGGTGATGTCTCGGGAGGAACGGCGCCCCGACAAGCTTTGAAACGACGGGCCCAAGAAGCAGGCAGCGTCTTGATCGCCAAAGCCCTTAAAAGACAACCGCCGGCACAGGGAAGAGTCATTCGACGACCGACACACCGACGACGCACACCCCGGAAGAAGAAGGGTAAGAGAGACATCTTCGCATAATGGCATTCATTCACTCCGAGTCGTGTCCGTCTACCAACAGTGAATTGGATTTGTGGACTATTCCACCCACACAGACCAGTGTCGCCGAAGGACGTTGGGTAGAACATCGGCCCCTGGCTAGCCTGACGGGCACGGGACCGCTGAAATATACCATTGAAAACAAAGACACGGCCTACCTGGATTTAGCCCACACTTACTTGTACGTGAAAGCCAAAATAGTGGACGCAGACGGGACGCCCATCGCGAACGATGCGGTGGTAGGCCCGATGAATCTTTGGCTGCACTCCTTGTTCCAACAGGTGGATATCAGTCTGAACGATAAACTCATCAGTACGTCCACCAATACGTACCCGTACCGAGCCTACATCGAGACGGTGTTGTCGTACGGAGAAGATGCCAAAAAACACACTTGCAAGCCTCGCTGTACTACAGGGATACGCCCGGAGCCATGGATGCCGTCACCGTTGCCAATAATGGGTTCGGCCATCGCAGGCAGTTTACAACCCGTAGCACGTCCGCCGATATGATGGGACGACTGCACGCCGATCTGTTCCTGCAAGACCGCTACATGATGAACGGTGTATCCATCAAGATCAAGTTGATCCGTTCCCCACCCACTTTCGCCTTGATGTCCGATGGAGATGCCCCCAATTACAAGATCATCATAGAAGATGCAGCCCTGTTTGTCCGTACGGTGGATTTGCAACAGGGCGTGTTGGTGAGTCACATGCAAGCCTTATCGAAAAAAACAGCCCTGTACCCCATCCGACGCGTACAGACCAAGGTGTTCTCTGTGCCGGCAGGTACGATGATGGCCAATCGTGAAAATTTATTTCTAGGGGATCTCCCTAAACGTCTTACCCTGGCGTGTGTGACCAACACCAGTTTCAATGGACAGTGGAGTGAGAATCCGTTCCACTTCCAACATTTCAACCTCAACTTTTTGGCACTGCACGTGACCGGCCATCAAATTCCAGTCCGTCCGTTACAACCGGATTTTGGTAGCCATCACTATGTGCGGAGCTACTTGAACCTGTTTACAGCCACAGGACAAAACAATCAGGACGAAGGAAATACCATCACTCGACGAGACTTTAGCCGTGGGTACACTTTGTTCGCGTTCGACCTCACCCCAACCTTGGAACACGATCATCAACTGGCCTTGCTCAAGAAAGGAAACTTACGGTTGGAACTGCGTTTCTCCGTCCCTCTACTCCATACCATTAACGTGATTTGCTACGCCGAGTTTGATAACGTCATCACCGTGGATCAGCAAAGAAACGTGCTGTGTGACTACCCCAGCTAGAGTTATGGATACAGAACAGCTGATGGCCATACTCCAGCGAGATCCTCGGGTGTCCTCGATCCTTCGAGGTGTGTTTCCACGCAATGTGTTTCCCACCACCCCAACCACCCCGGCAACCTACATCCTGAATACAGACCCTCGTACTCGACCCGGTGAACATTGGGTGGCTGTGTACGTGGACACCCTGGGCCAAGGCGAATACTTTGATTCCTACGGACTTGCACCTCTGCATCCCGATTTGGTGAAGTTCATGGACGTATCTACTACAATGTGGCGTTGGAATACTAAAAGATTACAAGGACCCTTGAGTAGTGTATGCGGACAGTACTGTCTATTTTATCTCACTCACCGGAGTAGAGGACATTCTATGCAAACTATCATACAAATGTTTGATGATTATTCTCAAGCCGAAGACCGTGATTTTCTCGTATACGACTGGACTGCCTCTCGTTTTAATGTGCATGCCCCATTTCTCTGGTTGTCTTAATTGATTCAATGCACCGCGCGGTGGTCTCATTGTTTTTGTTATGACGTTGTTGTTCTGACGTTCATTGATGTTCAATAAAAAGAATTCATGAAAAAACACAAGTAATGTTTTTGACTTTTTTATTCAGGTGAACAAGAATGTATAGAATATGTACAAAAGAATACAGTAGGTGTGTAAAAACTGTGAGGAGTAGGATTCGAACCCACGTCCTGCACTTAGGACTGGCGACCATTCTGACTTTTTTACAGTTATAGTTTTAGCTCATATCATGAGAAGTATATCAAATGTCATAGTTTCACAAGTCCAGGTAAGTGGTACTGATGCCATCGGGAAGGACTTTCCGCTTGGGGAAGAAGAATGTGAAGGCATCTCGTTTCTGGATGTACGTCCGCATCTGGTGGTCCACGACCCGAAATCCTCTGTTAGTCCCACTCGCACTGGCCTGGCTTTGCAGCACGTTCAGGTACAAGGCTTTGTCGATGGCCGGATCGCGCCGATTCGCCCCTTTGCAGCTAAACTTATTGTTTTTCGCTCCACCGTAACAGTAATACGTCTTCGAGGAGACAGCAATCATGGCATCGCCACTCCACTCCAACTTGAAGATGCCCGGCGTCCGCTTGTCGTACTGGTAATGGTCACGTCGAGGTAGCTACTGGTCCCGTTCCCCCTCATACTGTGCACGTAACTCGGGTTTGACCAGGGACTCCCAATCCGCATTAGACACGGCCATGTAAGCAAAGTCTGTATCCATCTCTATGAGTTGCCAGTCTGATGGATTAAAATACACACCCATGAAATCATACAAAACTGGAGCATCCTCAGCTTGGCCGCCTGGTATACCATACATCCAATTTGGAGGGGCAGGTCGTGATGGATAGTCTTTTTGGCTAAAGCGATTTCAAATGTATCGTCATCGATGACCTCCACGGACCGAAAGAGGGGAGAATTGACCTTTTTGCGGGCCTGTTGGGTGGTACAGATGTTCACGTTCATGTGCTTATCTTGGTTAGTAACCGTTTTGCCATAATAGCCATTGCCCGTCAATTTCCACGAGTCACCGATGATGGCCTTACTCGGATCTTGATCACCTTGACGACGGGCAGACGTCACGATGTCGGCATTCCCCGCAAAACAGGCGTTGGGTACGTACTGTAAGACTTGGTACCGCGCGTGACTTCCAGGCCGTGGCTGATGTACCACTGTAGTAGCGGAGTGCCCAGCAAGATTTTCTCTGCCCACACACTGCCAATCAACATCCGTCATGGTCGAGGCAAACACTCGTGTTGCTCAGCATAGGCACCCATGGTGTCTCCAATGTCATCCCGACCCACCAGTGTGTTTTTAAAGATGGGTGGGCACTGGGCGAAGAGTGGCTTGAGAGTGTCGGGAAGATGCAGGTCGCATTACACAAAGCCGTAGAGGTCCCCGGAAAGAATGGCGTCGAACATCTGTGGCAGAGTCGCCGACGACTGAGAGGGTACTCGCGCGCTTTAAGGAAACGGCGTAAATGTGGGAGGGCCTGGCACATGGTGTGAAATTCACACTCCCACATTTCGATGAGGTGGTATCCCCTCTCTTTGATGTAATCTCCATTCTCCTGGACTTCTTCTCGTAATTCTTCCGCCGATTTCCCACGTCGTTGGTTGAAGTGTCCAGCGCTGAAATGGCATTCGTGGCCGTGCCAATAGCAGCCGTAAAATTGAAATACGGTCGGTGTTCTACCCACAAGGGCAAACCCATCGACGGGGAGTCAGCGATCTCCTATCCGCTTCTCTGTGACGTTGGTCTGATGGCGTATAGAAATTCCCCGTCGATAGGCTTCCCAGTCCAACCACTGGTCGGCGAGATGTTTGTAGGAGGTGCGTTGCGGTGTGAAATGTTGACCTTCCGCCAACCAGCGCGTATAATGACCGCTGGGCATGGGCTGGGCAAAGGACCACAGGTACAGGGCATTGGCATCGAATCCGATGATTTTAGCACAGGGTTTCCCACCGGGAAGAGTGGTGACGTCCTTCTCGTGGTAGCGGTGAAAAATAAGACTGGGGCCGCCGACTATGTTCTGTTTTAGACAATCATACATGTCCGCGTCTTTTTGCTGTATCAGCGAGAAGTAAGTGGAACAATCTTGAAAGAGATGGCGAAGCGCCAGACCCGGTAAACTCAAGCACTCCTTGAATATGTCGACGTGCATCTCACGACGAAAGAGTTGAACCATTTTCTCGGCCGCCTCGAGGAAAAGAACCACATCTAAGTTATTATACCATATCAGGAAATCTCGCAAGGTCTGCATATGTTGGTCGTTCCATACCTGCTGTAGTTTCCGGTACGTGTCTTCCGAACATTCCACTTGCTTCAAATCGTCAAAAAAAGCGTGCCGGGGTGGCAACTATGTTTCCTCCAAGCGGTCGAGCGTCGATATATACGTGTAAGGGAACCTCCCTTTGGTTTGTGCACAGTCATACGCCTTCACCCACTGATCATAGCTATAATTTGGAGCTAAGTAGTTCCGTACATCCAGAAAATGGAGTGACGTGGTAGTGAGGGTCATATGATTATTGATCTTCTTGATGACGAACTTGTTTGTATTAGCCTGGACCAAGTAAGGGTAGAGAAATTCCTTCACCATGTTAAGATCGTATCGCCCCGAGTTGAAGCCGAGCACAGGTGACTGGCCTAGGTATTGTAGGAAGCGGGCTTTCAATTTCTCCGCATACGGCTTAGGTAAAGGTACATCCTGCGACTGAATGTGTCTCCGACTCCGACTCTGACTCTTCATCGTCGCTGAACGATACACCGGGTATAGGAATCCGGTCGTCCAGTTGGTCCAGTACGTCCTGGAACTTGGACACCAACAATTCCGTACTTGCCGCACTGACTTCCTCTAAATAACCCATCATGCGGGTAATCAACTCATGGGAGTCCCCCGACGACACGAAACAGACGGGCGCAGCGTCATAGCCGGGTACGTTGGTGGAAATGCTCACACTCAGGGGAATATGGCGCTGCGTCCGCTGCGTTTTCGCTGAGAACATGTCCATGGGCTCCAACAGGGCCTCGAAATCGCAACACGCCCGGTAGGAAAAATAACGGTCCTCTTCCAGTATGACAAGACCCTCATCGGCCAGCTCCTCGAAAATAGTAGGCGTATTATGGTACACACCACCAGGAAATTTCCGTTTCACAGTATGGTCACAAATCTTCTCGTGCCGATGTAAGTGCCCAGAGTGGTCAAACACCCGATGACATTGGGCACAACTGTAGGATTGCGCGAACAGGCTCATATTGTGGATGAGGGAAAAATGACTCACTCCGCCGTCGTCGAAGACATTGACTTTCATCGTAGAAGCATACCGTTCTGTTGAGCGATGAACCAATTCAGCCACAAATATGTCATCCTCGCGTCGTAATCGGTATACAAAGATATTGATGCTGAACAGAGTTTCCACGACATCCAAATACTTAAAGGGGACTCCCCGGAACTGCCGCTCATCCAGGTCTTGCTCCTGTAAATACTGTCTCCAATAGCAATTGGCCACTTTGTCACAAGCCTGGGGATTACACTCGTCCAACTGCACGGCCAAACACCGAAACAGACATTTCCGGTCTTTGTAGGGACCATTTGCGCCTCGCGTTAACGCATACAGTCCTCTTTGATTGAGCAGCCATGGTGGAAGAATAACAGGAGCACCGATAGGATGATTTCTCATTTTCGTGACGAAAAATGTGACGTTGGTGACCATTCCCACAATCCATTTGGTGTTGGGACGTTGCAACCGGGCCCATTCCAACGGGTCCAACGTAGTCAGCTGCTCGATGAGTGGCTCCAGAGAAATAGCATCCGTCACCGTGAACGGCTGGTCAAACACATAGGAATTATTACTGGGATAGAAATACCGCACCTGGTCCATCTCTTTGTGCCGTAAGATGTACCCAAATGTCACATTCAACTTGAAGGCTGTCACCTGGTTTGTAAAAATGTTCTCGGCGTAAGTAGAAACATTCGTGAGGTCCTGCAGTCGTTATATAAGTTATATAAGTCCAATAGACGACGGTGACGGTGAAAACAATGGCGTATGGTGGTCCAGTGACGTCGATGAATCTCACTCACACGCTCGTCTTCGGGTAAGACTTCAGCCGGAGGCGCTCCTGGATCCCCTGGAAAATCTTCTCCACGTCTCATGCTGCGATGAGGCTCAGGCAAATAGCTCCTGTCGTCAGAGTGGTTCAGGCTGGTGAGGTAGGCTGGTGAAGCAGGTTGGTCAAGCAGGCCAATGAATGCAGCAATGCCCTAAAATTTTCCACTTTTATACGTTTTTTCGTGACATTCTTGTGTTTTCGGTGACCTTCGTGTATCTTCGGTCACCTCCGTGTCTCTCCGGTGACCCCCTGACTCTTCGGGCACCTCCGTGACTCTTCGGGCGCCTCCGTGTTATCTTCGGGCGCCTCCGTGTCTCTTCGGCGATCTCCGTTACATGTTCGGGCACCTCCGTGTCTCTTCGGTGATCTCCGTGACATCTTCGGGCACCTGCGTGTGTCTTCGGCCACCTCCGTGTCTTTTCGTGGGAAGTGACCGAAGAGACTCGATGAGACTCGGAAGTGAACGACATTGTGGGGAAAACCCCTCTTGTATCTTCGGGAGGTGATCCCAGGTCACGCTCCATTCACTCAGACCGGAAGTGACGTCATACCTACAAGAGCGCCCCTGGCGGAAAAAAAGGAACCAAGAGTTATGTCCCTGGAAAATATGGTTCGTCCCGTCCTTTACCTACTAATCACATGGGATTTCTCGCACTACACTACAACCCCCCATCAGGACCTTATTGGCCGCCTAAGTTCATTAATAGTATTTCTTTTGTGTCTGCCTGTTTATAGAGTTGCTAGAATTTCTCATTAATAATACCTATGTGGAATTTGGCAACAAAATATATCAAGAGCATATAGATATTCCAGAGGGTACTAATTGTGCACCCCTACTGACGGACCTATATCTGTTTTCTTATGAATACGATTATATGGAGGAGCTTTCACAAATCGATCATTTCAAAGCCCTTTCCTTCTCATTCATTAAACACTATATAGACGATCTTCTCGCTGTGGATAATCGTTATATAAGTGACGCAGTGAAGGACATATATCCACCTTCACTGGATTTGAAGGAAACTTCAGATAGTCCAAACGGAACATCTTATTTAGACATATATCTCTATAAAAATGAAGCGGGCCTTCTCTCTCGTCGACTTTACGTCAAAAGAGCTGATTACAATTTCTCTCTGGACAGCATGATAATGCAATTTAGGCAGCCGGGCTGTCGGGACAGTAATACAGCGTGTCAAACACCTTCTCCCAGTTCCTCATGATGATAACTGAAAAAGGACCCGGGTTATGTCTTTTATTTATATCTTGGGCCGGCGTCGAAATTTCTTTCTGGATCTTTCGTTGGGTTCTGCCAGCACATTGCCCATAGCACGTGGCCAGTCCATCTCCTCTGTTGCAATATAACTGAAATATTGCTGAACGCGATGTTAAACCTTAATTCTCTCTCTCTCTCTCTCTCCCTCTCTCTCTCTCTCTCTCTCTCTCTCTCTCGCTCTCTCTGTAACGTCATTGTAACGTCAGCTACATGCACCTCAATGCACTAACCTATAGCACTATACGTATGAGTTTCATGGTATCCTATTGAAGCTCCTAATGGAATGACAAGGGAGACAATTTGTGTCTATGGTGCAGTGAATAGAGAAGCTATACTCATACACATTGGAACCGGTTTAGACCTGTTTGAAATGGTTCTAATCAGTTTGAGGGTGAATTACGGGACCCACGGTCAAAACGCCCTCGACATCTGCCTTAACGCATGCAACACCCGTCTTCACGCAATGATACCTAACGCTGTTGACCCCTACACCCACTTACACACGCACGCACGGACATACACACACATGTGACCGCGGATGGCCTCTCAATCGCTCCATTTGCACCACGGATGGTCCCTATATCGCTCAAATACGTCTCTGTCCACCCCGAAAATGCCCTCTTTCTCTACAATGTCCAACTCCGCATGCTCAGATTGACGGCACTTCCTGTCCAAATCACGCCAGTCTGACCCTGCCCCACGAAAGTTTCAAACTGATACCCCACACGGTCCATTTGGACGAAGGATGGTCCCTGGATTGCCCAAACCACGTCATTGCTCACTCCAAAAATGCCCTCTTTCGTTACTACTGCCCAACTGTGCATGTGTAGCATGACACTACTTCCAATAAAAACCCATACCAGTCGTAGTCTAATGCGACATATGCACGGACATACACAAGCATGCGACTGCGGATGGCCCCTCAATCGCTCAAATATGCCCCTGCACAAACGACCACTTTACTTACTACATCCCAACTGCGCATGCGCAGGTTAACGTGACCTCCATTAAAAGACACGTCAGTCTGACTCTACTCCACGAAAACTTCAATACGACACTCCACACGGTCCATTTGGACCAAGGGTGGCCCCTCCATCGCCCAAACACGTCCCTTCACTCCCCAAAAACGCCCGCTTCGCTACTACTCTTACTGATGACGTCACTAATGACGTCACAGATGTCGTGAACATCCCTCATGTTCTACATACCGAGGGCTTCAATTTGACACCCTGTACGGCCTCTACGGATGAGATGTAGCCCCTCAATCGCTCGAATATGCTGCCGCGCACCTCCAGAATGTTCACTTTCGCTAATACTCCTCGACTGCGCATGCGCATTAGGACAACACTGCCAATCCAGACCACCTCAACCGTCCTCTACACGCCAAGCGCTTCAAGATGACGCCCTCCCCGATCACGTAGGCTCACAATGGGCTCACCACAACCCGGTTAACGGCCTGTCCAGTCCGTTTTTATACGCCCGTCAAATTTTGACGGGACGTATTATGGTATGACGTCGTCCGTTCGTCCGTTAATTTTTATGTGCACGAACTTTTTTCGGCCCGATTCGACGTTTTCTTGAGTTACTCGCCTTGATTTTGGTCTGAAACCCTTGTATTTGGCACCTACTGTCTTCGTCAACGCAACTCGTTCCAGAGTTTTCAATGGATTCTTCTGAAATTTGGTACATATGATCGGTACCATGTATAGATGTGCACGAACCTTTTTCGGCCCGATTCAACGTTTTCTTGAGTTACTACCCTTGATTTTGGTCTGAAATCCTTGTATTTGGCACCTACTGTCTTCGTGAATGCAACTCGTCCCAGAGTTTTAAATGGATTCTTCTGAAATTTGGTACACATGATTGGTATCATGTGTAGATGCGCATGAACCTTTTTCGAACCAATTCGACGTTTTCTTGAGTTATCCCCCTTGATTTTAGTCTGGAATCCTTCTATTTGGCACCTACGGTCCTCGTGAGCGAAACTCGTCCCATGGGTTTCGTTGCATTCTTTTGAAATTAGGTACACATGATTGGTGCCAACTTTTTTCGAGTTGATTCTACAGTTTCTTGACTTACTCCCCTTGATTTTGGTCTGAAATCTTTTATTTGCCACCTACTGTCCTCGTGAACGCAACTCGTCTCAGACTTTTCGATGGATTCTTTTGAAATTTGGTACATATGATCGGTACCATGTGTAGATGTGTACAAACTGTTTCTGAGCCGATTCGACGTTTTCTTCAGTTACTTCCCTTGATTTTAGTCTGGAATCCTTGTATTTGGCATCTACTGTTATTTCGACCCCATTCGACATTTTTTTGAGTTATTCCCCTTGATTTTATCTGAAATCCTTTTATTTCGCACCCACTGGCCTCGTGAATGCAACTCTTTCCTGAGTTTTCCTTGAATTCTTTTGAAATTTGGTGCTAAAACTCAGAGTAAGAGTAACTGGAGTTCTATCTGCTTCTACAAATACCGCTTCAGGCCCTTACGTATACCGCCCCCCCCCCCCCTTCCAACCTGATTTCCAAACCTGCCTACACCACCTGATACAACAATGATGGCTTATATATGTACAGTATTATGACAATTGCAACAATACAAACAACATACAGTCCAGGTAGGTTCATTTGTATTGTTAACCTTTGTCTATAACAACATTCAAAAGATAAAAATGTTGTTTATCGACTGTATTTTTACGGGCGTATTTTGGGTTCAATTGAACTCTTGTTTCCGTATGTTTTCCCCCGAAAATCCTAATTTTACATCCACCCCACCCAGTCACGTGACCTAACCAACCATCTCCTGATCGGCCGCGACGAGCGCTTCACAAGGATACACTTCCCTATCCCGTAGACCCACTATAGGCCCACCTCGACCCCAAAACGTGCATTCAAAGGCCCCACATTTCTATGCATGCGCAGATAAACACCGGCAATCACGTTACCCGGAAATTACCTTTGATCCGGAAGTGAGCTTTGATCTTTTACCTTTAACCTGTGTGTGACCTTTGTCCCAAGTGTGACCTCGACCGGACGTGACGTCATCCACCCACAATTCCAGCTTCATTTTACGCTACACCCTCAAAGACATTTGCCCTTTCTATACTACTCATGCAGCTGTCTTGTAATCGAAGAAAATGGCGGATTCTTCTGGCGATTCAATAAAGATGTCGAGATCCCCAGATAATAAAGATGTCGTGATCACGATATAATAAAGGTGTCGAAATCCTGATATAATGAAGCTGTCGAGATCCCGAGATAATAAAGATGTCGAGATAACGAGATAATAAAGATATCGAGATCACGAGATAATGAAGATGTCGAGATCACGAGATAATAAAGATGTCGAGATCACGAGATAATGAAGATGTCGAGATCACGAGATAATAAAGATGTCGAGATCACGAGACAATAAAGAATTCGAGATCCCGAGATAACAAAGATGTCGAGATCACGAGACAATTCTCAATTCCTATTGGTCAGTTATCTCGAGAGCACGAGATAATAAAGATGTCGATATCCCGAGATAACAAAGATGTCGAGATCACGAGATCATTTAAAAAAAACTTGCGTGTCGCTTTTACGGCTCCATAGTTCATATGTTTGTCAGTCTATGAATAATTGTTTGCTATCTCTCACTAACTGTACACATATCTGTCATCTTACCAGTCTAATATATGTAGTGAGTGAGTGAGTTAGTGAGTGAATAGGATTTAACGTCGCTTTCAACATTATTTCAGTCATATCGCGACGAACCAACTAAGCACCACCCAACCAAGTTGCGGTCCTGTTACTTCAAAGAATAAATCTTTGAAGAACAAAGACACCACACCGGACAGCCTCCATCCACCCTATAAAACACTGAGAACAGCACACAAGACACAGACAGGGCGCTTACATGGTGTAATAAAGACGAGTGATACAGTGCTAGACATCACATTATCAAGTTCCTGTTGCTTCTCAGCAAAATGCTTTGAAGCAAGAGGAAACCATTTGTATCGGAAGATGCGTCTCAATAGGCTCGGCCTGTTCGCCAATCCGTGTTTCCCTTGCGAAATATATATGCTGCTTAAAAGACATAGAACTGATACATTATTATTGTTATATTGAATATTCCTACGAAGTAGGCTACCGTTTGCAAATTGTCCGGTAATGAGTGAGTCAGTCAGCCAGTCCATCCGAATCCTTTCGTCGGCAAAATAAGGAGAACCGTTAACATTAGTACCTTGATTTTTGGCATGAACGTGCATTAGGACATTGTTACCAGCAAGTTCTGAGCTGACCGAATTCTGATGAAAATTTGATTTATAATTATTTTTTTTATTATTTATTGATGGCTCAGCGAGTGCACTGACATGCCTATCGGGAACCCTTGGCTGTATGTTTCCCTGTGACTTTTGAAGGTTCCGTGATACGGCATATCATGTTGGAGACATCGGTTCTCGTAAAATCAGCGAAGTTAAGCGACTTTGAGCCCGGTCAAGACTTGGATGAGTGACCTCGCGCTGTACTGCTGGGCTGATAAGTGTCCAGGGTAATAGGAAATGAGGGCGATAATAGTTGCTACGCTAATAACTCACCAGCGGTGACATCTGGGAAAGTTAATAGTACCCACTTTCAATTAGAGACTGCTATATAAATTCTCTCAAGGTAGCACATAGGGCCCCAAGTCATCTCTCGAGTACACACTTAAATCATATCAAACCCTACTTCGTAGGTCCTGTGACGTTAGTCACACTTCCATGTTTATTACTACAGAGGACAAATGATCAAGTGTTGTACAATACTGCCTCAGGGAGGTTAGGTGTGTGACCCACATCATTTATCATGACTAAATGCATCAATGCATTTGAAGAATACATGTATAGGCTATATTCTCTTACAGCATGCCACGTCAGCATCATCTGGGATATCGTATTTATATGTTACCTGGTAAACGAATCCAGGATGTTGGGCTACGTAAGCTATAGCTGGGGAAGCCCTATGGAATACACATTCAGTTGATGTCTCCTACGGTTCACCGTAACAGTCGCCTCCTTTACTTCCTCTCCACTTTTTTATTCATGTTCTCAGCTTATTAACTATTTGAATAATTTTAAACGGGGTCATGTTGTGAAATATGGAATTTCTTAGCTACCATACTTTCGTCAATTTTATTATACTAACTTTTCTTTATTTCGCCTTGAGTGAAAATTCATGATTTCATAAGCTTTCATACAGTACCTTATTATCGGTTCGTATATGCTGTGCAGTACATGTTATATTGGTTCTGAATGCTGCCAATTACTTTAAACATCCTATCCAACGACCTGTAGGGTCAAGCATTGTCAGTTATCGTCTATGTGAAATTTTGCTTGACTATATTTTCAGTAGGCGTCAAATCCGATCTTCGGTATTCAGCTAAATGATTTTATGGCGTGGATAAGTAGACGCACTAGACTTGTACTGCATGAAACCCAAGTTTGATTGGTATGTTTTAGTTTGGAGACAGTTAACCAGTTTCATTGTCATAACTTTTATGAGCGTTTGATAGGTCATCATGACCCAGGACAATATAGAAGAGAATTTCAGGCGTTTTTCAAATTACAGTTATTTCATTTTACTGCCCTACCACCACCGGCATGATGAGTAGAGGCTACCGATAGAGTTCACAAGCTACGTGAAATGTTGTAAGCTGGAACGAAAGTGCATATAGTAAAAGCTATATATATGATCAGAAATTTATCATTGTTGTCATCCATTCTAAGTCTTCGAGAAATCTCGGAGCCGAGCTGGAATCTATATATCTGGAACGGGTTTTGTAGACATCATCTCCCGAGTCAACAGACGACCTTGCGTTTTTATATCTAAGATGGCGCACAAGCTCTTGTCGTCTTGAGGACCGAAAATTCTACAATGTGGTTATCAGAGAAAGCAAACACTCACAAAGAGTACCGGGTACCTATAAGCACATTTAATGACTATGTTATATTTCGTTCGGAAAGTCGCAAACCTTTGGTATGGGGCTCGGTAGGGTGACATAAGATCACAAAACTTTAAAAGGGTATCTAAAGAGCAGTGGGGACCAGAATTAAACACCGTTATATAGTGTCCTAATAGGAAACAGCTCGAGAAGGGTATCTCACGCCCAATGGGAATCAGGAAATTTAATAGTTGAGAGGCTATGGGGGTTGAAAATCGTACACTAAGCCATGTTTGCCAAAATAATATCCTCTTCTCACTGAACCGTGGGTTCAATGAAAAAAATGGCGTACCGTAGACCATAGCGTCGATTGGGCTCCGAGAAATTTCGAGATTTATCAAGTTATCCACATTATCTCCACTCGAGTTACCGTGAAGGTAGGTTTCATCCCGAATACTCCATTATGTTGCCTTTGTATGTATATCTAAATAATTTAAATCTAATCGAGTATAGATTTGAGAGTTTTACTCCTATACCGGTATTATACAGTATCGAGAAATCGTAGGCCATACTAATCCTAAGCATACTGCAAAGAGGCGTGCTCAACATGCAGACAATGGAGTAAAAATGTTTGTAAAACAATCAATTCATTGTAAAGTGTGACATAAGGGTACAACAAGAATACGTAATCACTTGAACTCTCAATTACAACGGAAGACAACGGCCACGTAAAGAAATGACCTCTGCCGAACCAAGCAAATAAATATACCGGTACAAGAAAAATAGATATACAGCATATTACGACATAATAGAACACAAAGGTTTTGTAGAAATGACGAGTCGTATGTGAAGAGACAAGCAGCCAGAGGATGCTAGGTCCCCCGCTGAAATGGCAGCAATGTTTTCTAGCATTGTTGGTCTCATGAGGGAGGCAACTGCTACTTCATAGGCGTTGGATGCGGAAGGGTCTTTCTGCCTTCCCAAGTTTTAAGATCAACTCAGAACGGTTGACTGGACGTTGATTGCTTCTGTAATATAGTTTCGACGCAGTGAAGCATGGAAATTATGTAACCGAGAAGCAACCCTACAGTATAGGTGGCATCTCAAGGCATATTACCTGCAAACCAAATTTGACGGGAATCTGAAGGCATCCTCAACCTATTGCCCGGAAACCAAATTTTAAATTCGCCACCTGTAGGTACAAGTGGGCGAAACGCAATCTCAAGCATTATCTCATGGCATGGTACATGTATCAGCATACGGACTTTGGGAAGAATCTGAAGTGGGGTCTTCAAGTTATTGCCCGGAAACTAAATTTAGATTCGTAGGCACAAGTGTGCGAAACACAATCCCAAGCGACATCTTATGGCATATGAATACCAAACCTGGGAAGAATCCGGTGAGCAGTTGTCAAATTATTGCCAGAAATAAATTTCACATTTTTCCACCAGGTGTCGCCGCCAGTATGCAGAAGCAGGCGATATAAAATCCCAAGGGACATATCATGGCATGGTATCTGCATACCAAATTGGAGAAGAATCCGATGAGCGAAATCAAATTTAGATTTCGACACGAGGTGGTGCTACCTGAAGGCGTAAGTGGGCGAAACGCAATCCCAAGCAACATCATATGCCATGATATATATATTCGTACCAGATTTAAGAAGAATCTGATGAGCGGTTCTCAACCCGGAAACAAATTTGGTATTTCGCCACCAGGTGGTGCCACCTGTAAGTACAAGTGAGCAAAAGGCAATCCCACGCAACATCTCCTGGCATGATACATGCATGCTAAATTTGAGGAGATTCCGATGAGCAATTCTCAAGTTAATGGCTGAAAACAAATTTTGATTTTAACACCAGGTGGCGCCACCTATAGGCGCAAGTGGGCGAATCGCAATCTCAAGCGACATCTTATGTCATGGTATTACACGGAAACAAATTTGAGATTTTGCCACCAGTTGGCGCCACCTGTAAGTGCAAGTGAGTGAAAGGCAATCCCATGCAACATCTCCGGGCATGGTACATGTATGCTAAATTCGAGAAGAATCCGATCAGAATGCAGTTCTCAAGTTATTGGCCAAAGACAAACTTCAGATTTTGTCATCAAGTGGCGTCACCTGTAAGCAGAAGTGGATAAACGCAATTCCAAGAAACATCTCATGGCAAGGTACAATGTATACGCATGCCTAATTTGGGAAGAATTCTATGAGCAGTTCTCAAGTTATTGCCCGAAACCAAATTTCGAGCGACAGTTCAAAGCGTTTCATAGTTATCGGTTGCAGCACAAAAGAACGGAAAGAACCCTAGTGGTGCCATCTACAGGCAGATGTTTCTGAAACGCAATACCAATCAACATCTTGTCACAAGGAATGCATATGCCAGATATTGAAGAAATTAGAGAAAGCATTTGGAAGTTATCGCTTGTGAAGAATTTGAATGGAAACCATGGACATGCACAGAAGATTGGAACAAGACCCAGTGGCGCCACCTTCGGGTGGATCTTGCTGAAACGAAATACCAACCCACGTCTGGTCACAAGGAGTGTATATGCCAAATTTCGGAGGAATCCGACAAATCTTTAGGAAGTTTTCGCCTGTGAAGAATTTGAACAGACATCCGCGGACACAAAGACAGCAAACCCATTTAACTGGAACGGACACGAAGAAGCGAAACTCAGTGACGCCACCTTCAGGCCGATGTTGCTGAAATGCAGTAGCAACCGGCGTCTTGTCGCAAGGAATGCGTATTCTGAATTTCGGGAGAATCCAACAAAGCGTTTGGAAGTTATCGCTTGCAAAGTATTTGAACTGACATCCACGGACAGGAACGGACATGAAGAAGCGAGACCCAGTGACGACACCTTCAGGCAGATGTTGCTGAAATGCAATAGCAGCGGCTGAGCCGGTGTCTTGTCGCAAGGAATGTGTATGCCGAATTTCGGGAGAATCCGACAAAGCGTTTGGACGTTATCGCTTGCGAAAAATTTAAACGGGCGTCCACGGACACAAAGAATCAAGACCCATTTTGACCCAGTGGCGCCACCTTCACGCAGATGTTGCTGAAATGCAATACCAAATGGCGTCTTGTCGCAAGGAATGCGTATGCCGAATTTCGGAGGAATCCTGCAAAGCGTTTGGAAGTTATCGCTTGCGGAAAATTCAAACATACATCCACGGACATACATTTGTACACGGACCTTCACGGACACACAGAAGCAAGAACCATTTTAAAGTCCCCGGCCGCGTTGCGGCGGGAGACAAAAAATGACGAATACCAACAGACTAAAATATGTTAAATGTGCATTAGAAATTAGTTAATTGGACAGAACTAGGTCGGATTAATAACCAGTACAAGAGGTCTAATACAATGGAATAATTATACTGCCCATTGTTGATATGGTCATCTAAGAGATACCATACCAAATCATTAACTCTTTCAAGCATTCGCAACTTCTCGGGGATCTCCGGTGGGGCAGACGAATAGGCCAACTTCGTAGATTTCCGCTCGGGACTACCGAATGTCTTTCAAGTTGAAACATGTTTTTTACCTGCGGGGCGCAGGTCTAAAGAGGCGCGCGCTTTCTTGTTGTTGCTGTTGTTGTTGTTCTTCTTCTTCTTCTTCTTCTTCTGCTTCTGCTTCTTCTTCTTCTTCTTCTTCTTCTTCTTTCCCCGCCGCAACGCGGCCGGGGGAGTTTAAAATGGGTCTCGCTTCTTCGTGTCCGTGGATGTCCGTTGATGTCTGTTCAAATTCTTCGCAAGCGATAACTTCCAAACGCTTTGTCGAATTCCTCCGAAATTTGGCATATGTATTCCTTGCGACAAGACGCCGGTTGGTATTGTATTTCAGCAGGATCCGCCTGAAGGTGGCACCAGTGGATCCTGTTCCAATCTTCTCTCCATGTCCGCGGACGTCCGTTCAAATTCTTCGCAAGCGATAACTTCCAAACGCTTTGCCGGATTCCTCCAAAATTGGGCATATGCATTCCTTGCGACAAGACGTCGGTTGGTATTGCGTTTCAGCAAGATCCGCCTGAAGGTGGCACCACTTGGTCTTTTTCAAATCTTCTGTGCAGGTCCGTTCGAGTCCGTTCAAATTCTTCACAAGCGATAACTTCCAAATGTTTTGTCGAATTCCTCCGAAATTTGGCATATGCATTCACTAAGATCTGCCTGAAGGTGGCGCCACTAGGGTTCGTTCCATCCTTCTCTGGATATTCAAGCGAAGGGGGTGTCACTAGGGTTCGTTTCTCGCACACAATAACTTTGGCTCTTCTGAAATTCGGTATATGTATTCCTTGCGACAAAATGTTGATTGGTATTACATTTCTGCAAGATCTGTCTGCAGATGGCGCCACTTGGGTTAATTCCGTTCTTCTGTGCTGCAAGCGATAACTTTGAAACCTTTCTGGGCACCAGTAATAAATTGAGGAATGCTCATCGGATTCTTCTCAAATTTGGTATGCATATACCATGATATATGAGATGTCTCTCGGAATTGAGTTTCGCCCACATGCGCGTACAGGTGGCACCACCTGGTGGCAAGGTCTATATTTGGTTTCCGGGCAATAACTTGAGAACTACTCATCGGATTCTTCCCAAATTTGGTATACATATAAGTTCTATAAGTTAGAATTTTTCTCATAGTTTTCATGCATATACCATGCCAGGAGATGTTGCTTGGGATTGCCTTTCGCTCACTTGCAATTACAGGTGGCGCCACTTGGTGGCAAAATCCCAAATTTGTTTCCGGGTGATAACGCTTATCGGATTCTTCTTAAATTTGGTATGAATATACCATGACGTAAGATGTCGCTTGAGATTACGTTTCGCCCACTTACGTCTACAGGTGGCGTCAGCTGGTGTCAAAATCTAAATCTGGTTTAAGGGTTCACAACCGACATAGAGGTATTTGTTGTGTAATAATTCATCGCTGGGACGTCTTTCATCCCGAGTCAAAACCCCGAGATTGCGCAGCAATCGAGGGGTTTTGACGAGGGATGAAAGACGTCCCAGCGGTAAATTATTACACAACAAATGCCGATACGAAGGTTTTGAATCCAATTCTAACCAGGAGATATATTTGAATGTAGAAACAATCAACAAATGCGATTCTCTCTGAGCGCGGCTGGTATATTTTACCCCCGCCGCAAATACAAGCAGTGTTGCCTGGCTTGCCATAAAAATATATCGTACAAAACAACTCAGTGATTCTTTCAGTGCAGAGAAATAAAATATTTTATTGATTTTTTATACATATTTCTTGCCCAAGATTAACCACAGAAATATGAGAACTAATGAGCTGGAGGTGGTATTCCGCAGCGTGTATAGAAGTTGACCTACATGTCACGTGCTTGCCATGGATACAGTACCGGGACAGTGACATTTCCAACACGAGCAGGCTCGCGTTTGTCTGCATTTGTGAGCGATGGGCTTAGAAGAACGAAGTTATATTATATATTTTTTCTCATACAGACAAGCGGGCAGTTTAGGGCTGGAAATGGAATGGTTCAGATATCGAGCGCCTTTGCGCTCATTCAGTGTATCACGGAAAGAATGTTACTGTGTTATTGCGGGGGGAGGTAAACGCACTCTCCCTCAACAGTGATGAGCTGTTTCACGAGGCAGTATTTTGTATTCTTACAAAACCTGTTGCTATGTGAAAGTTTACCCTATTTACAACATGTATTTGCACACGACACGCACAACACAGAAGGTTAGAATTCCGGGCAATATAATAGTCCAGTCAAATTGAGGTTTGACCCACCACAAATTGCAACAGAATTGTTTTTGCTGCAGTGCATTTCCGAAAGGTCTCTAGAATAACATACTAAAAGTCTACAAACAGATATGCGTGGGAAATATATTAAATTTCAAGTTGAAATTTGAGGTATTTTTGGCGAAATTTCAGTGTTTACCTGTCTCTTGCTCCTATAAGAAAACCTTGTACTTGGTACTAAGCGTGAAAGAAATGGGTCATTACTTACACTCATTCCATTCGTTATCATATCAAGGTTATACTCAGCCTAAAATAATACCCTTGCACGAAAATATTTATGGAGAAATTCAAAATGGCGGATGTATGGGGTCATTCTAAATCTGGACTTTTTACCATTTTCATGACAGTCCAGGCAATCTATCTGGGTTTTTTTAGCTGGACCCAAAACAAATTGCAACATAATTTATGTATTTTTAATAGGTTCCCAGAACAACATACTAAAAGTCTACCAAAATCTATTTGGTGGAGATATAACTTTTTTTTAAAACAAAGATACGCCATTTTATAATACATAATAGACCATTATGCCGCATATAAGCAAGGTAGAATATTGTTTTTTCTGTGAATAAGGACAGTTTATCATCCAGAAATCCAATTAATACATGACCCAGGGTACAGTATGCCATGGTGGGGAAAACATGTGTCTTCCCGGTGGATTTGCTCATAAGCGTAGATAGCAAACTGATAGTTCAGCATCAGGCTTTATGAATTATGCATGGTAATATTCAGTCAGTTAACATTTTTGCCATTAGCATAATCATCCGAAAGAGGAATTCTCTCCCAAAATAAATTAAATGACAAGCTGTGATTTATTTTCCTTCAACCGATAACTGTCACAGACAATATTTCCACAAACCCACTCATGGCGATATATCTCTATTATCACAACATGTGCCTTGTTGAAAAATACAGCTCTGCAAACCATTAATGACCTATCGCAATTGTGTGTCAGATATTTTTTGACGAAAGAAGAATAATTATGCAGATCCTATCATCTGATTATCAAACAAATAATAATCTAGATTATAGGCAAAATTGATGTTCTACCATGACGTTCTACCATGCCATTTACCATGTTTCATTTTGCATTTTCAACAATATAGGCCATGTTCCTACAGATGCATCTTCTTCAGCTGCAATCTTTCTTGCAGTTGCACCTGATAACCTCAAAGAATGCCAGTGGAACTGGTGGCAGTTCAGTTTTCACAGAGGGAAGCCGTCCACCCTCATTCTTGCGACTGCAATGGATGGTCTTCCCCTTTCCACTCTAAACACGCGAACCTTGATACTTAGCTGATGCTGATGTTGGTGGAAGGTTTTGAATGCCAGTATGTCGGCACCTCTTCCCACTTCTCTTATATGTGTTGTAATTGTACCTGCACATATATGGTTCGTTTTTGTCACAGAAACGCTTGTATCTCATGCAGCCAATTGCTTCGTCAGGGTTACCATTGTATAAACACACAATAGATAACCTCAATCGGGACTCCGATCCATTCAAAGCCCGTTCCTTCTCATTCACCAAACGCTATATAGACGATCTTCTCGCTGTGGATAATCGCTATATAAATGACGCAATGAAGGATATATATCCACCTTCACTGGATTTGAAGGAAACTACAGATAGCCCTACAGGCACATCCTATTTAGATCTCTATCTCTATAAAAATGAAGCGGGCATTCTCTCTCGTCGACTTTATGACAAAAGAGATGATTACAATTTCGACATCGTAAACTATCCCTTTCTGGATAGTAATATTCCAGTGGGACCTGCATATGGCGTATACATATCTCGCTTAGTAGCATTTGCTAGATCCTGTGTTATATGTGATGATTTTAATCAACGTCACAATACATTGTTGCAGAAACTTATAAAACAGGGCTATTCCACCAAGCGCCTCCACTCAAAGTTTCTCAAATTTGGCGATACATATCGCATGCTGATAGCAAAATACGAACGTAGCGTGCAAGATCTATGGCGCTACGTTTCGTAACTTGTGTCTAATTCCGCTTAACCCGGGGCTAGGGGCCGTATGAACCCATGTACTTCAAGATCCTCATGGTACTCATATGAACAGTCACAATCAAAGCGTGACTGAGATACATCATTCTTTAGATGACGACTTTATAACGAATATTATGGATTAAGAATACTGATCAGCGATACGGATTTGATATTTTTGAACATCATGATGTCTTGCCGGCATCATTGAAAACTGTTGACCGCTTCTCTCTTGCAGGAAACAAGCCTATGTTTATGTATACTATGATTGTCTTTTTGAATTTGGTGCTAATACTGTTATGTGGAAAATGGAATAGGTCTTTGGATTATGGACGCGGATATTCTCTAATGGACGACGGCTGGATTATGAATGACGGACTAGACGCTTGTAATCTCAATGGCCTGGTTGAACACTTCAGCTTGTTGGCGAAATAGCTCAATGAGCGTTGTTTTTCTTACGGCCGCATATCTGCCAATGCCATATGGTCAGTATACTGTGTCACGGCCCTGAATGGCATGCACAAACAGACTTACATTCCCAGCACAGCCTTTGACTTCTCGACATTCCAAACTATCCGTTTCTTCGCATTCTCTCTTGGCTGAAAGTAGATGTCATTGTCATCCATGTCTGCATGAAAACAGAGCAGAACTAACAGGTCAATATCATAACCAACCAAAGTGTTGATGCTTTCAGTCGATTAAACGGCAGCCTTTACAATAAAAACATCTGCATATGAAACATCCCGCCCTTTCTACTGGTCACTCATAAGAGTAATGAACTGCTACTTGTTGACGTTGTTTGCTAGGAATTCGTCTTTCTTTGACTGAATGACCATGTCACTAGCGAGGCCGGAGAGTTTGGAATGTCAAGAAGACAAAGGCTGTGCTGGGAATGCAAGTCTGTACAAATAGGTTGCTTGTGCATCCCATTCTGGGCTGTGCTGGTCCATGCGTGAAAGTTTGTCAGTTACTTGCCGATGGGCAGTGGTTCTCTCCGGGTACTCCGGCTTCCTCCACCAACCAAACTGACTGTCACCATATGAGTAAAACAAACTTGAGTGTGACATTAAGCCAAATTCCCTCCCTCCCTCCGCCATTCTGCGCTGTGACACAGTATTCCGACCATATGGCATTGAAAAAGGTGCTGCCTTGAAGAAGACAACTGTCACTGAGCTATTTCGCCAACAAGCTGAAGTGTTCATCCAGGTCATGGGAGTCCCGACGAAGGTCATTTATTGCAGCAGCATAGAAAACGCTTATATGTTTATACAGTAGTAACCCAGACGAAGGAATTGACTTGAGGGAAAGACCATCCATTGCGGCCACAAAAATGGGAGTGGACAATTCAATCGGGTTCTGCCTGCGAAAAGTGATCTGCCACCAGCTTTAGGGGTTACTTGAGGTTATCAGGTGGAACTGCAAGAAGGATTGCAGCTGAAGCAGATGCGCCTGTAAGGATCATGGCCTGGGTTGTTCAAGTGTGTGTTGAGAATGCAAACGACTGAGCTGTGCAAACTCATCAAACCCAGACCTTTGAAAATGGCATTGGCGAAGACTGGTATTGGGATTGATAGTGCTGTGAAATATTCCTCAACTTATGGCAGTGTTCATGAGGAATAACAATAAAAGACATCAACTATATGTATGAGAAGTCACTTCCCCTAATAATGTTACCATGAACCAGAATGTAAAATGAAACTTGATAAGTTATGCCGTTAACTTTGCCTATAATTCAAAGTATTATTTGTTTGATAATTAGATGATATATTAGGATCTGCATAATTATTCTTCTTTCATCAACATCATGTCTTACAAACAATTGTGATGGTTCATAAATGTTTGACAGATTGTCGTTATATATCTGAACTATTGCTAAACGCGACGTTGAATCAATTTCTCTCTCTCTAATGATTGGCAAGGCTGCATTTTTTCAACAACGTACGACCACTATTGAATGTCGGACCTGACACTTGCTACGCGCTTGTGATAATAGAGTTATATCTTTATAAGTTGATGGAACTATTGTCTGTGATTGTCATAGGTTGAAAGAAAATATATCACAGCTTGTCAGTTCCCTTTCGGATAACAATGCTAATGGAAATAATGCCAACTGGCAGGATATTACCATGTATGATTATATACCCTGGTGCTGAACTATCGTTTTGTTATCTACTTTTATGAGCAAATCCATTGGGAATGCAAATGTTTTCATCACCATAGAATAATGTATCCTATATCATCATGTATTGATTGGATTTCTGGATGATAAACTGTCCTATACATACACAAACCAATATTTTCTACCTTCTTATATGAAGCATGATGGTGTATCTTTGTTTTAGAAAAAGTCGTATCTCCACCTAATAGATTTAGGTAGACTTTTGGTATGTTGTTCTGTAAACCTATTAAAAATGCATACCAGTGAAAAAAAATCTTTTGCAATTTGTTTTGGGTCCAGCTAAAAAAACAGATAGATTGCCTGGTCATGAAAATGGTAAAAAGTTCAGATTTAGAATGACCCCATACATCCGCCATTTTGAATTTCTCTATAAATATTTTCGTGCAAGGGTATTATTTTAGGCTGAGTATAACATTGATATGATAACAAATGGAATGAGTGTAAGTAATGACCCATTTCTTTCACGCTTAGTACCAAGCACAAGGTTTTCTTATAGGAGCAAGAGACAGATAAACACTGCAATTTCGCGAAAAATACCTCAAATTTCAACTTGAAATTTAAGATATTTCCCATGCATATTGGATTGTAGACTTTTAGTATGTTATTCTGGGGACCTTTCTGAGATGCATAGCAGTGAAATAATTCTGTTGCAATTTGTGGTGGGTTGACCCCCAAAATGACCTAGATTTACTGGACTAATAACTTGAGGACCCTCCCTGGATTCTTCTCAAATTTGGTATGAAGATACCATGCCATGAGATGTCCCTTGGGATTGTATTTCACAAGCTTCTACCTACAGGTGGCGCCACCTGGTGGGAACATCCGAAATTTGTTTCCGGGCAATAACATAACAACTGCTCATTGGATTATTCTCAAATTTGGTATTCATATGCCATAACATATCGCTTGGGATTGTGTTTCGCACACTTGCGCATACAGGTGGTCTTACCTAATGGCAAAATCTAAATTTGGTTTACGGAAAACAACTTGAGGACCGCTCTTCAGATTCGTCTCAAATTTCGTATGCCGATACCATGCCATGAGATGTCGCTTGGGATTGCATTTCGCCAACTTGCACCTACAGGTGGTGACCCCGCGTGGCAAAGTCTAAATCTGATTTCCGGGCAATAGGTTTGGGACGCCTTCAGATTCTCGTAAAATTTGGTTTGCAGATAATATGCACTGAGGTGTCGCTTAGAGTTGCATCTCGGTTACATAGTTTCTGTGCATCACTGCGTGGAAAGTATATTACAGCAGCAATCAACCTTCAGTCAGCCATTCTGAGTTGATCTCAAAACCTGGGGAGGCGGAAAGACCCTTCCGCTTCCCACGCCTATGAAGTAGCAGTTGCCTCTCTCGTGTATATCTCCTGAGACCAACAACGCTCAAAAATATTGCTGCCATTCCGGCGGGAGGGACCCAGCATCCTCCGGCTGCTTGCTGAAATACGCATGCGCTAAGACAGTGTCATCTCTGCCACATTCTCCAACCTCTGATCTCACATGACAATTCTGCCTTCAGGCATTTTATAATTCATTTGCAACTTCTTTGAGATATTTGGTGGATTGAGTCATTGGTTCGTTAGTAGTATATAAAACCCTTATTCCTTATAAAAAATGATGGTGAGGAGGAGTTCCCCTCGGGTAAAATTTAACGGGGTACTATTCTTTGAGGAGGGCCCCCGGGTAAAATTTAACGGGGTACTATTTCACGGATGACGTCACCTCCGGTCATGTTCGGTCATTTCCGTCAATCTCCGGTGGTGTTACTTTTAGGGTCGAAATGAGGGATTCTGGTGTAACATGGACGTTAGGAAGTGGACTCAAAGTGACTAATCAGCGTGCTGTATTTTAACCAATCGTTAGAATTTCAACCAATCGAATAGCCGAGTATAGTTTTAGTAGCCAATCGAAATCATTCCATTCCTGTTCCTGATCATGACGTCATCCGGGATTTTTTCAGAGCGTGGGCGGGTAATGCCCTATAAAAAGGGGCAGTCTGCCCATAGGTCCATACTGCCTCAGTGGACAATGTTGGTCCCACTGGAAAACTCACTCCTGGACATTTGCGGCATGGGTTGTGGGATGTTGTTTTTCTCGTCTCGAGCTGTAGAATACGATGGGAGGGGTCTGGAAGTTAAGCGGTGAATTTTTTTCAAAAGTTCAGGTAGGCCTGGATACAGGCCCATACTGACTCAGTGGACAATGTTGGTCCCACTGGGAAACCCACTCCTGGACATTTGCGTTATGGGTTGTTGCATCTTGTTTTTCTCGTCTCGAGCTGTAGAACACGATGGGAGGGGTCACGAAGCCAAGCGGTAAAATTCAACGGGGTACGATTTCTGAAGGATGACGTCACATCCGGTCATCTCCCCCTGACCTCAGTGACTGTGAATATACACGGGGAATGCATGTATGGGATAGGGGTAGTCATTTTTTATTTTTTTTATCTGTGGATTTTACTATGGGGCGTGGCATCTTGTGTTGCTCGTCTCACCACGTAGAACACGATGGGCGGGGTCTCGAAGCCAAGCGGTGAAACTTTTTGAATAGTCAGTGTGCGCATGAGCATTGGGCAAGTAGCTCTGGGGATGGGCGTTTTGGGGTCTACGGGGACCCCTAGTGGTCCGATTGTGTCGTATGAGGTCTTATTTTGAAGCTCTCGCGGAGGAGCGTCCGACTAATGTGTCGGCCCTTTTCAACATTCTACGCAGGCGCAGACAGGGAATGGTGGGAATTTGGGCACTGGACGGGACGTTTTGGGGTCGAGGTGGTCCGATTGGGCCGTATGAGGTATCAGTGTGACGCATTCGTGGGCATATATTTGCCCTTCGAGAAATTTCTGGGAAAACACCTGTTCTATTTATAGGTCACTTGGAAGTAGTGGAGAAAGGGAAGTTTCGGAGGTGCAATGGAGTGCTTTTGGAGCAGATTTTTCCATCCGGCTACCTTGGGCCGCTATTGTATCGTGTAGGGAAGACTAATGTGACATCATCAGAAATAGAGAAAGTAGAGAAGTCCAGTTGCCCCCTTGGTAGTAGAGAAAGCAGAAACCCTGTATATTTGCCCTGTGACCTTTGTGGACAGTTTTTCAGTAACGAATTCATCCCTATATGTACAGACATCACCACCACCGGGCGGTGACACCACCACCACCAGGTTTTGACGCCCGTCAACGCCCGGTGGTAGTGGCCTGCCGAGAGAGGCACGGTAGTTTAATGGGTGTATGTAAATTTAGGATTGGGTTTGAACATATAAATACCGGAAGATCAACACGTTCATAAGTGTTCATATAGTTTATTATCCCCTTCAGTACATCATACCCACGCTGGGGGAGCCGCGTTGGGTATGTTTACAATTTAAGTATGCTCTTGTCCAATCAGAAGCCGTCCTTTCAGAAAGTTCAATCTTCGGTGGCCCTCCACAATTTCGTAGTAATGGCCCCGGTCTAATCTCATAATACGATAGACTGCCTGTGTTCTGCTACATCATAATTCTTCTTGTCTTCTTAATAGCTTATATCTATAATACCATCCTCTTCAGCATTATCAACGCTGCAAACGAGAACGTACAGATCGATGGCTGGTTTCGTCTACACGCTGATCGGGATCGTGAAGTAAATTTTGTCCTGCCTCAATTATGTCCCTTGGGCGTGCCTAAAAATCAGGACTCATTTACGGGAAGAAAATCTGACAAATAACGGGCAGATTGACCCCCACTTTTTTTCTTTTTAAGTTGAGACCGAACCAGGGAACTTGTGTAAGAAGTTTAATTAAAATCGCTCTTACAGATTTTTCTGGAAATTGAGCCGAATTTGACAACTTTTCGACATTTTAAGGGGTTTTCTAGGAAAAATGAAGCAAGATTGGAGGAGAATGTTCGAGATCCATTAATCTATAACATAGCAGTGCTATATCTTAAAATAATAGTTTAATCATGCTCTTTCAGCAAATATATACATATAAGTGATTTGGGTTGAAGATTTTACGACAATTAGAGGCCGAAAAACGGACCCATAGTTTATTCCATGCTGAATGGAAGAATCCCTGGAGTGCACCCTTCGGTCATGTTCGCTCTGATCTGTTTGTTCGAATCCTCCTCGGGCAGTCCAGGATATTGTTTAGGCAGTCCCGTCCAGCGCCCAAACTCCCACCATTCCCTGTCTGCGTCTCCGTAGAATGTTGAAAAGGGCCGACCCATTAGTCGGACGCTCCTCCACGAGAGCTTCAAAATGAGACCGACCCAATCGGACCACTAGGCGTTCCCCTAGACCCCAAAACGCCCACCCCAGCGCTACTTGCCCAATGCGCATGCGCACGGTGACTTTTGCAAAAAAATTCACCGCTTGGCTTCGAGACCCCTCCCATCGTGTTCTACAGTGCGAGACGAGAAAAACAAGATGGTACAACCCATACTAAAATCCACAAGATAAAAAAATGGAAAATGTCTACCCCTATCCCATACATGCATTCCCCTATAGATTCACAGTCACTGAGGTCAGGGGAAGATGACTCTTGCTGGACCGTCACGTCACCTGAATTGACGTCACAAGAAGTGACCCGGATGTGACCCAGAGGTCACGTGACCTGATGTGACCCCATCCTTCGGAGATAGTACCCCGTTAAATTTTACCCGGGCGGCCCCAGTGAGCCAGTATCTGCCTATCCAGGCCTACCTGAACTTTTCAAAAACATTCACCGCTTGGCTTCGAGACCCCTCCCATCGTGTTCTACAGCGCGAGACGAGAAAAACAAGATGGCACAACCCATACCGCAAATGTCCAGGTGTGGGTTTCTCAGTGGGGCCATCATTGTCCACTGAGCCAGTATGCACCTATGGGCAGGCTGCCCCTTTTTATAGGAAATTACCCGCCCACGCTCTGGAAAAACCCCGGATGACGTCATGATCAGGAGCAGGAATCAAATGATTTCGATTGGCTACTAAAACTATACTCAGCTATTCGATTGGTTGAAATTCTAACGATTTCGTTGGTTAAAATACAGCACGCTGATTGGTCACTTTGAATCCACTTTCCAACGTCCATGTTACGCCAGAATCCCTCATTTCGACCCCAAAAATAACACCACCGGAGATTGGCGGAAATGACCGAAGATGACCGGAGGTGACGTCATCCCTGAAATAGTACCCCGTTAAATTTTACCCGGGGGGGGCTCCTCAGAGAATAGTACCCCGTTAAATTTTACCGGGGGCCTCCTCAAATAATAGTACCCCGTTAAATTTTACCCGGGGTGAACTCCTCCTCACCATCATTTTTTATAAGGAATAACAGTTTTATATACTACTTTCGTTGGTTTCCGTGTAGACGTCAGTTATCTTACGTCACGATATAAAAACTGTTTTCATCCATGGTTCAGCCACTTAAAAGCTGATATATCAAACAGCTGTAACCATTTTCACTGAACAGCATGTATATACGTACGACGCACGTACTTGAATTGCTTATATACCATGAACGATGAGAAACAACCTTGTCAATGATTCAACTAACTTGCATACAGTTCAAAGTCGCCTGTCTTAATATGTGGAAAAATTAGTTCACAAATTTTAGTAATGATTTTATCGACCCAATCTAGATAATTTACAAATTGATAATACGCAGACAAGTGACGCATTATCATTATTATTATAAATGAATAATACTTGGTATCAAAGTATAGATATTGCATCATAACAACAAACGCGACAATTACGTTTCAAAAGTAAGGGGACCAACTCTCCAACTTTACCCGAATTATGTTGTTCAACTCAAGCAATTCGCATATATGGAAATATATTTTGACAAGAAGAATAATTTAGCCGTCTGCATGAATCGAAAACGACCAACCTCCAATCCGTGGTTAACGATGAAATAAATACTTGGAAGAAGATTAGAGATGCGTATCATGCTCACACCACCCAGACGAATAGACCAGATTGCTTTGATCTATATAAGAAGTTTAAGAATAAAGTAACTTCCCTTTCCAGGCGAGCTAGGGGTGACTACTATTGCAATGAAATAAAAAGTAATGCAGGAAATATATCCAAAATGTGCAAATTACTGAAGGAATTAATTCCCGAAGCCAAATCAAATGAAAATTCTGGTCTTGAAGTCAATGGCGTTATGTGTAATTCTGCACCAGGAATAGCAGAATGTTTTAATTCGTTTATTATTGACGTAGGCCTGGGGAGGCGGAAAGACCCTTCCGCTTCCCACGCCTATGAAGTAGCAGTTGCCTCTCTCGTGTATATCTCCTGAGACCAACAACGCTCAAAAATATTGCTGCCATTCCGGCGGGAGGGACCCAGCATCCTCCGGCTGCTTGCTGAAATACGCATGCGCTAAGACAGTGTCATCTCTGCCACATTCTCCAACCTCTGATCTCACATGACAATTCTGCCTTCAGGCATTTTATAATTCATTTGCAACTTCTTTGAGATATTTGGTGGATTGAGTCATTGGTTCGTTAGTAGTATATAAAACCCTTATTCCTTATAAAAAATGATGGTGAGGAGGAGTTCCCCTCGGGTAAAATTTAACGGGGTACTATTCTTTGAGGAGGGCCCCCGGGTAAAATTTAACGGGGTACTATTTCACGGATGACGTCACCTCCGGTCATGTTCGGTCATTTCCGTCAATCTCCGGTGGTGTTACTTTTAGGGTCGAAATGAGGGATTCTGGTGTAACATGGACGTTGGGAAGTGGACTCAAAGTGACTAATCAGCGTGCTGTATTTTAACCAATCGTTAGAATTTCAACCAATCGAATAGCCGAGTATAGTTTTAGTAGCCAATCGAAATCATTCCATTCCTGTTCCTGATCATGACGTCATCCGGGATTTTTTCAGAGCGTGGGCGGGTAATGCCCTATAAAAAGGGGCAGTCTGCCCATAGGTCCATACTGCCTCAGTGGACAATGTTGGTCCCACTGGAAAACTCACTCCTGGACATTTGCGGCATGGGTTGTGGGATGTTGTTTTTCTCGTCTCGAGCTGTAGAATACGATGGGAGGGGTCTGGAAGTTAAGCGGTGAATTTTTTTCAAAAGTTCAGGTAGGCCTGGATACAGGCCCATACTGACTCAGTGGACAATGTTGGTCCCACTGGGAAACCCACTCCTGGACATTTGCGTTATGGGTTGTTGCATCTTGTTTTTCTCGTCTCGAGCTGTAGAACACGATGGGAGGGGTCACGAAGCCAAGCGGTAAAATTCAACGGGGTACTATTTCTGAAGGATGACGTCACATCCGGTCATCTTCCCCTGACCTCAGTGACTGTGAATATACACGGGGCATGCATGTATGGGATAGGGGTAGTCATTTTTTATTTTTTTTATCTGTGGATTTTACTATGGGGCGTGGCATCTTGTGTTGCTCGTCTCACCACGTAGAACACGATGGGCGGGGTCTCGAAGCCAAGCGGTGAAACTTTTTGAATAGTCACTGTGCGCATGAGCATTGGGCAAGTAGCTCTGGGGTGGGCGTTTTGGAATCTACGGGGACCCCTAGTGGTCCGATTGTGTCGTATGAGGTCTTATTTTGAAGCTCTCGCGGAGGAGCGTCCGACTAATGTGCCGGCCCTTTTCAACATTCTACGCAGGCGCAGACAGGGAATGGTGGGAATTTGGGCACTGGACGGGACGTTTTGGGGTCGAGGTGGTCCGATTGGGCCGTATGAGGTATCAGTGTGACGCATTCGTGGGCATATATTTGCCCTTCGAGAAATTTCTGGGAAAACACCTGTTCTATTTATAGGTCACTTGGAAGTAGTGGAGAAAGGGAAGTTTCGGAGGTGCAATGGAGTGCTTTTGGAGCAGATTTTTCCATCCGGCTACCTTGGGCCGCTATTGTATCGTGTAGGGAAGACTAATGTGACATCATCAGAAATAGAGAAAGTAGAGAAGTCCAGTTGCCCCCTTGGTAGTAGAGAAAGCAGAAACCCAGTATATTTGCCCTGTGACCTTTGTGGACAGTTTTTCAGTAACGAATTCATCCCTATGTGTACAGACATCACCACCACCGGGCGGTGACACCACCACCACCAGGCTTTGACGCCCGTCAACGCCCGGTGGTAGTGGCCTGCCGAGAGAGGCACGGTAGTTTAATGGGTGTATGTAAATTTAGGATTGGGTTTGAACATATAAATACCGGAAGATCAACACGTTCATAAGTGTTCATATAATTTATTATCCCCTTCAGTACATCATACCCACGCTGGGGGAGCCACGTTGGGTATGTTTACAATTCAAGTATGCTCTTGTCCAATCAGAAGCCGTCCTTTCAGAAAGTTCAATCTTCGGTGGCCCTCCACAATTTCGTAGTAATGGCCCCGGTCTAATCTCATAATACGATAGACTGCCTGTGTTCTGCTACATCATAATTCTTCTTGTCTTCTTAATAGCTTATATCTATAATACCATCCTCTTCAGCATTATCAACGCTGCAAACGAGAATGTACAGATCGATGGCTGGTTTCGTCTACACGCTGATCGGGATCGTGAAGTAAATTTTGTCCTGCCTCAATTATGTCCCTTGGGCGTGCCTAAAAATCAGGACTCATTTACGGGAAGAAAATCTTACAAATAACGGGCAGATTGACCCCCACTTTTTTCTTTTTAAGTTGAGACCGAACCAGGGAACTTGTGTAAGAAGTTTAATTGAAATCGCTCTTACAGATTTTTCTGGAAATTGGGCCGAGTTTGACAACTTTTCGACATTTTAAGGGGTTTTCTAGGAAAAATGAAGCAAGATTGGAGGAGAATGTTCGAGATCCATTAATCTATAACATAGCAGTGCTATATCTTAAAATAATAGTTTAATCATGCTCTTTCAGCAAATATATACATATAAGTGATTTGGGTTGAAGATTTTACGACAATTAGAGGCCGAAAAACGGACCCATAGTTTATTCCATGCTGAATGGAAGAATCCCTGGAGTGCACCCTTCGGTCATGTTCGCTCTGATCTGTTTGTTCGAATCCTCCTCGGGCAGTCCAGGATATTGTTTAGGCAGTCCCGTCCAGCGCCCAAACTCCCACCATTCCCTGTCTGCGTCTCCGTAGAATGTTGAAAAGGGCCGACCCATTAGTCTGACGCTCCTCCACGAGAGCTTCAAAATGAGACCGACCCAATCGGACCACTAGGCGTTCCCCTAGACCCCAAAACGCCCACCCCAGCGCTACTTGCCCAATGCGCATGAGCACGGTGACTTTTGCAAAAAAAATCACCGCTTGGCTTCGAGACCCCTCCCATCGTGTTCTACAGCGCGAGACGAGAAAAACAAGATGGTACAACCCATGCTAAAATCCACAAGATAAAAAAATGGAAAATGTCTACCCCTATCCCATACATGCATTCCCCTATAGATTCACAGTCACTGAGGTCAGGGGAAGATGACTCTTGCTGGACCGTCACGTCACCTGAATTGACGTCACAAGAAGTGACCCGGATGTGACCCAGAGGTCACGTGACCTGATGTGACCCCATCCTTCGGAGATAGTACCCCGTTAAATTTTACCCGGGCGGCCCCAGTGAGCCAGTATCTGCCTATCCAGGCCTACCTGAACTTTTCAAAAACATTCACCGCTTGGCTTCGAGACCCCTCCCATCGTGTTCTACAGCGCGAGACGAGAAAAACAAGATGGCACAACCCATACCGCAAATGTCCAGGTGTGGGTTTCTCAGTGGGGCCATCATTGTCCACTGAGCCAGTATGCACCTATGGGCAGGCTGCCCCTTTTTATAGGAAATTACCCGCCCACGCTCTGGAAAAACCCCGGATTACGTCATGATCAGGAGCAGGAATCAAATGATTTCGATTGGCTACTAAAACTATACTCAGCTATTCGATTGGTTGAAATTCTAACGATTTCGTTGGTTAAAATACAGCACGCTGATTGGTCACTTTGAATGCACTTTCCAACGTCCATGTTACGCCAGAATCCCTCATTTCGACCCCAAAAATAACACCACCGGAGATTGGCGGAAATGACCGAAGATGACCGGAGGTGACGTCATCCCTGAAATAGTACCCCGTTAAATTTTACCCGGGGGGGCTCCTCAGAGAATAGTACCCCGTTAAATTTTACCCGGGGGGAACTCCTCCTCACCATCATTTTTTATAAGGATTAACAGTTTTATATACTACTTTCGTTGGTTTCCGTGTAGACGTCAGTTATCTTACGTCACGATATAAAAACTGTGTTCATCCATGGTTCAGCCACTTAAAAGCTGATATATCAAACAGCTGTAACCATTTTCACTGAACAGCATGTATATACGTACGACGCACGTACTTGAATTGCTTATATACCATGAACGATGAGAAACAACCTTGTCAGTGATTCAACTAACTTGCATACAGTTCAAAGTCGCCTGTCTTAATATGTGGAAAAATTAGTTCACAAATTTTAGTAATGATTTTATCGACCCAATCTAGATAATTTACAAATTGATAATACGCAGACAAGTGACGCATTATCATTATTATTATAAATGAATAATACTTGGTATCAAAGTATAGATATTGCATCATAACAACAAACGCGACAATTACGTTTCAAAAGTAAGGGGACCAACTCTCCAACTTTACTCGAATTATGTTGTTCAACTCAAGCAATTCGCATATATGGAAATATATTTTGACTAGAAGAATAATTTAGCCGTCTGCATGAATCGAAAACGACCAACGTCCAATCCGTGGTTAACGATGAAATAAATACTTGGCAGAAGATTAGAGATGCGTATCATGCTCACACCACCCAGACGAATAGACCAGATTCCTTTGATCTATATAAGAAGTTTAAGAATAAAGTAACTTCCCTTTCCAGGCGAGCTTGGGGTGACTACTATTGCAATGAAATAAAAAGTAATGCAGGAAATATATCCAAAATGTGGAAATTACTGAAGGAATTAATTCCCGAAGCCAAATCAAATGAAAATTCTGGTCTTGAAGTCAATGGCGTTATGTGTAATTCTGCACCAGGAATAGCAGAATGTTTTAATTCGTTTATTATTGACGTAGGCCGTAATCTAACGTCAAAAATCCCATCTGTTGATCGGTCCCCTATTGACTATTTGTTTAAAATGTTTATATATCCACTTCCATTATTCTGTTTTAAAATGGTGAGAAAAGAACGTGTTTTTAAATTGTTAGAGGACTTATCAGATAAGAAGGCTACTATACTGTACTTGATAATTATTAACCCGCGCCACTGAAAATCGCTCCCCTTGCTATTTCCAACAGTTGGACTTACATAATTAATCAATCCCTGCTTCAGGGCAAAGTACCACAACAGTGGAAAACGGATCGTATTTCTCCCATGCATTCACAAGAATAAGTTAAAACTTCATCCAAATAATTATCGTCCCATCTCGGTTCTCCCTATTTTTTCCAAAATCCTAGAGAAAGTAGTCCACGGGCAAATGTATGACTTCATTCAGGAACATAATATCCTGAACCCAGTACAAGTTGGATTCAGGAGAGTTCATTCAACAGAGACAAGTCTACATAGACTGACAGAATATTGCTATGAACAACTAAATGACAGCAATGTCACTGACATAGTTGCCTTAGACTTGCGCAAGGCATTTGACACTGTCGGCCATGGCATTTTGATTTCCAAATGATACGAGTTAGTTCATAAACTATTTGTCTGGCAGAAGCCAGGTAACTGCTGCCAATAGTTCACTGTCTAGTCCGCTGCCAATTCACTTGGATGTTCCCCAGGGTTCCATTTTGGGGCCCCTGCTATTTTTGTTGTATATCAACGACATCGTGTCCTGTCTAGACCACTGTGAGGCTAATTTATATGCGGATGACACAGCCATTTTTATTGCAAATCCTGATGTCAATATTATTAAAGAAAAACTACATTTAGATCTCAACAATATTTATACATGGTTACGTGCGAATAAGTTGAATCTACACATAGAAAAAACAAATACCATGGTAATTGGAAGTCGTCAGAAGAAACGGTTTATTGATAGTGAACTGTGTTTAAAATTATGTGAAAAGGATATTGTCCAGTGCGATAATATTAAGTACTTAGGTGTGGTTATTGATGATAATCTTCAGTTCAATGAATAGATCAATCAAATTGTCAGAAAGTTAAATAAAGTATTGGTGTATTAAAACCTATAGGACCTTGCGTCCCCAAAGAAACGAGATTTACCCTATATAATACGATTGTCTTGCCTCACTTGGACTACTTATCTACTATATTTTTTATCATTTAGAAAGTGATCGTATAACAGTATTGTCGTTATTTTGGGATAAAACTATCTTAGAATAGCACAAATTCTAGTGCTGGAAATTTGGTCGAGTCCCGTGCAGGATTCGAACCAGCGACCCCAGAGTCAGGCACCTAATCGCCAGCACTGTATGTCGGCGATCTAAACCACTCGGCCAACGGGCCTCCCACAAAAATAGGGGGTAGCAGACCGGTAGTCTTGAAAGCGAACATACAGTACCCCTCTGATGATCGTAATGACACAGCTCCCAAAGCTGAATAGATATATTTTCTATCATTTAGAAAGTGATCGTATAACAGTATTTTCGTTATTTTGGGATAACACTATCTTAGAATAGCACAAATTCTAGTGCTGGAAATTTGGTCGAGTCCCGTGCAGGATTCGAACCAGCGACCCCAGAGTCAGGCACCTAATCGCCAGCCTGTATGTCGGCGATCTAAACCACTCGGCCAACGGGCCTCCCACAAAATAGGAGGTAGCAGACCGGTAGTCTTGAAAGCGAACATACAGTACCCCTCTGATGATCGTAATGACACTGCTACCTCCTATTTTGTGGGAGGCTGGCATTGTTGCGATTAGGTGCTGACCCTGGGGTCGCTATTTCCTGCGAAGTTTTCAGCACTAGAAAACGTGCTATAAGATGTTATCCAAAATAACGAAAATACTGGTATACGATCGCTTTCTAAATGATAAAAATATATCTATTCAGCTTTGAGCTGTGTACACGATCATCAGAGAATTTTTGTATGTTCGCTTTCAAACTACCGACCTGTACTATTTGTGGGCGGGCCAGTGTCGTCGCCGATGCTGGCGATTGTCGGGTCACTAAACTCGCCATTCTAAGATAGTGTTATCCCAAAATAACGAAAATACTGTTACTTATCTACTATTTATAGTGTTGCAAGTAAACATGATATATCTAGACTCCAACGTAATCAAAATAGAGCAATGACGATTATATTGGAATGTGGTCGCCGGACACATAGAGTGGATATATTAAAGGAATGTGGATGGTTGAGTGTTAGACAAAGATTCTATCTTAATAGATGTACCCTAGTTTGTAAGGCTATTGATGGCAATACGCCAAGTCATCTCAAAACAAGTTTCAAGTATGTCTCTGAAAAACATTCATATAACACAAGATCTGCTCCACTAAATCTTTTCCGTGGAAATTACCATAAGAATTCGTTATCGGCTCTTGGAGTCACTAGCTGGAATAGCCTTCCAGACGAGGTAAAGCGTAGTAAAACTTTACAGACTTTTTAAAAACGCTGTTCTAAGTATATAAGAACGTTTGTTGGACCTTTTTAATGTGATCTGTGCAATATGTAAATCGTGATCATCACGCAATCATTTATCTGACCATTGTTCCTCGCGGTGATATTGTTTTATTGTTTTATTGTTCTAGATTTTTATTGTTTTATGTAAATATTGTAAATGATGTGCACGGATGGAGTTGCACTTACTCTCTTAGCCATGTCGGCTCATTAATAATACTATATGCGCAACTGGTTTTATACTACAATAACAATATAGGGGCCTAGTATTTAACACCTACGAAAGAGAAAGAACAATTTAACGGTCAACGAGAATCGAACCCACGACCCCTCCAATCTGTGGAGTTGCTGTTAAGACCGGCGCACACGAGCGCATGAAATCGCAAGCAACAGGATATTTGAACGCGTGCGACTGAATATCTCGAAAACCGTCCCGTGTGCGGGAAGTGAAAATAGGAGATTTTGTCGCAAGCAACAGGATCCAAAGTTTCAGCGTGTTTAATATTTCGGCGACAGAATCTCTGGATAAATTTGCGCCGGCGACAGAAGTTGCTCGTGTGCCGTGAACGGGAAACTTTGTATCCTGTTGCCGCAAAATCAAAAGCGAGGTGGATATCAACAGATAGAGTTGCATCACTGTCGCCTCGTGTGCGGGCAAAGCAGAACAAGGATCCAAAATCGCCGGCGTCCAAATATCAGGCCGAGTTGCAACACTGTCGCCTCGTGTACGGGCAAAGCAGAACAAGGATTCAAAATCGCCGGCGTCCAGATATCTTGTTGCTTGCATTTCATGCGCTCGTGTGCGCCGGGCTGTACCCTCTGAGCTATGCCGGTTAATAATACTCCCATGAATTATCACAATGAAGGCTAATAGGTAATGCAATGTGCTCAACTGTCATGACAATTTGATATAGAGATGTTCAATTGTTTCACCACTGATTTCTCATCTACGTCTGTTAGAAGATGAGTTAGACAATTCTTTGCGGGAACAATTCATCATAGATTGTGCAGTTATATTGTGCACTTTGGGTTACAAGCAAGAAATTTGGCACATAGCCATTTTTATTGTTCCTCTTTCTGTTAAGATCGGGACACAATCTCAACCTCATTCGCGCAAGCCAGGGCATTACGCACCAGGGATTGATGTCTCCGCCCTCCTTGGCATTCAGAACCCCTTTAGATTAACATTGTCGGTACCTCTTTAATCACTTCACCGAATTCAATAACTATCTGTATCAGCGGAAATGGACAGAAACATATTATCTGACGTGATTCTCGCAAGTCAGAGCCTTTCTGCTATGATGTAGTGGTTTTACACTTGGAACACTTTCACGATTTACGTTTCGTTCTCAACCAGTTTCACCATAGTATTATACGTCGTATATTACGTCGTATATTAGCTGACCAGAAAAGCTATCTATTTGACCTCATCCTCCCAAGCTAGGGACTTGATTTCCTCGAAAATTCAGTTTGATTTTTATACATAATTAGATACCTTTACTTTACCTTGACAGTCATTTCCGTGAATGCAATGATTAGATGTATGAAATGGTAATGACGAGAAAAGGGATCTATTCGACATCTTTCTCTTACACAAGGACCTTGTTTAGCGAACTAACCCTGATATTTCGCACTTAAATCACCTTCGGAATGACTTAAATTCGGTGGCAAACATATTCCCGAATTGAATATGGTGCGATATCCATAGAAACTGACTACAAATGTTTCCTATTTGTGGAATTTGATTTTTAAACAAAGAAATCAATTTAGCGCTATGAACTAATCCTTGAAATTGGTTTGGTTTTCAGGTGTTTGAAAGTCTTGCTTTGATTTGTAAAATTCAGCGGGTTGTCATATTTATTAACCCTCGTCACCACAGGTTGCTAATGGAGTTTTTCATATGGTAGTGTTTGCCTATCTGTCTGTCTGTCTGTATGTCTGTGCTGATTCTCCGAAAGTACTTGATGGATTTACATACTATTTGACATACATATGCGGTACAATTCCAGGACTGTGCCTGCCTCTTAAGAAGCCGATTAGAACTAACTTGTTCTAACTCATTTTTCATTTTCTGTAACCTACGATAACATAAACTGAATTCAGACTCATTTATCCATTGGGGAAATGAGTCTGAGAACCTTGAATTCATTTAATATTTTACTAACGTTGGCGTTAGACGAAAAGTATTTAGGCTGCGAGCACAGCTAGGTGATACCTATGACTGTCTGTTGGCGGTTTTGAAATACCCATGGAAAATTGCCCCTTTTGCAGGATGGGGGCTTCGAAACCGCCCAAGTCTCCCCATGTCGGTTTTCAACTTCTAAGTTGGGTGACGCGTGAGATCACGATCTATAGCACAGTGGACAGAAGAACACCAAATACCTGGACTACTATTCCTCGCCGACTTTGAAAAGGCTTTTGACAATGTCGAATGGGGATTTATGCACAATGCGCTGCGGTTTGTCGGCTTCGGTGAACGCTCTGCGGTTGGATCAAGTTTTTTCAATACGACTCGTAATAAATAACGTTTGATGTCCCCTTTCTTCAAACTTGAAAGCACAGGCCCCAGTGTCTGGACAGTAGAATTTAAATTCAGTATAATTTAAATAATTTAATTTTTTTTAAGTCATCCTATAATACAGAGAGGAAAAGGTATTGCATGCGCCATATTGGATTTGCCCGCCAAATACGAAAAAACAAAGTAAAGTTTTCACATTAAAAACTGTTTAACTGACCGTGTTACTGGTGTCCACTCAATTTTGAAACCTTTGTTATGCCATCTAACCCTACGGGAAATCTCAGATCGCCGTTTTATTGGTATAAATCCATCTCTGAAAACAGTAAACTTACGGCTTCTGTCAGCCGCTCTCTGCCTCGTCCGGGACGTAAATTGCTGTCTACGTCATCGCTTTCGGGACGCTAAACCCGCACTAAATTATTCGAGCCATCTCATTGGTCAATTATCGGGACTTGTTTTTGCGGGAATGAAATCTTCACGAACCGAGGAAAACATCGTCGTGGACAAGACTTAATCATGTCGATTTTGACGGGAGAACAGCGTTATGCCTGCTCGTTGGTGGATCAGGGACATAATGTGGTAATATTAGGCCAGGCAGGAACCGGTAAAAGCTTCCTTATAAATGAAATTCGACGACGCCTTGAGCGACAGGGGAAGCGAGTGGCCCTTACTGCCAGCACTGGGGTGGCCTCCAAACAGCTGTTCGGGGGGGGTGGTTTTACATTCATGGGCAGGCCTGAGAGATGGACGCTACACCAACACTGATTTGCTGAGGCGATTGAAAGAAGACGAAGACCAGAAAATATTCAACAGAATAATATCCACAGATGTCCTCGTCATTGATGAAATCAGCATGATCAGCCAAAAGATATTTGATCAGGTAGGTTAAACTTAGCTAAATAATATATAGCCCTCAAGAGTATGAGGGCTATACGTCGGCCCCAGTTACCTCCAGCGAGGGTTTAGATAATTTTATTACGAATCACCCACCTCTGAACCTGCCGTACATCTAAACTCTATCCCCTCCTGCGCACTATTTCAAAATCTTGCACTCTATTGTGAAATAGTAACGAATATATCGCCGTCTGAATTTTCCAGTCGGAAACTTCTAGCTCTCTGCACGCCATGTTGGTGACGTCACTCTATACGGTTAACATGGCGCGTTTAAAGTGGAAGTCGTCTGGGAAATTCAGACGGCGATATATTCGTTACTATTTCACAATAGTGTGCAAGATTTTGAAATAGTGCGCAGGAAGGGATAGAGATTAGATGTACGGCAGATTCAGAGGTGGGTGATTCGTAATAAAATTATCTAAAACCCTCGCTGGAGGTGACTGGGGCCGACGTATAGCCCTCATACTCTTGAGGGCTATATTATTTAGCTAGGTTAAACTTAGATGGAGGTAAAATCACCTGCTGTGTTTTTACCTCCGTGGATTAAGTTAGAGAGAATAGCCCAATGGGATATATAGCCCAAGTGGAACAATAACGCACTTGTTAACGGAAATCACTCTCCCCCCCCCCCTTCCTGCAGGGAAGGGTGGTGCATGGCCGGCGTCATGCATTAAGCTACAAATGTCGAAATCTGGGCGTCTCATAATAAGCTACATTGTAAATTCATCAGTTCATATTAGTTACAAATATGACCATACAAATGAATTCATGCACTTTATTCAGCTGAGCATTCATCGCCAATGATATGCCAGGCATATTCTGGCCCAAAAGTGTGGTGTGGGGCATGGGTAGGGGTAGGGGTCATGACAGGGGTACATGTTGTCCCAAACATGCCCCAGACGGTGGGGGTATATGTTGGGGGTAATACCAATTGATTTGTGGTGGGGTATTTCCCATTATGCATAATATCCCAAGTGGACTATCCTGCTATATTGGGCTGTCCAGCAGAACGATTATTCATAATTCATAAACCACTGACCTCATACTTTACAACACACTAAGCGACTGCTCCCTATGTTGTAGCATAAGAGTTATATGCTGTTCATGTGAAGTTATATGCTGTTCATGTGACCATGAACAATTTAAAAATTTATATTTTCCAAAAGAAAAGGATACACAAACTGTTACGTGTCCTGTCAATACCAATATTAATCAAGCTTCACAGCAATATTCCATTAGTTAAAAAATCACCACAAAATTTTGTTTAATCTGAAGTAATTTAGTGCAAAAATGGTATTTTTTTTTTACAAAACTGTAGACATGTTTATCAACTGATGGCAGAAATTTTGTGGTTTATGAATTATGAACAGTTGAGCTCCACTCAGGAGCCTGGCTGAGATGGCTAGTATATGCTGAAGAGCCCCATTTCAGCTCGGGGCAAGGTTAAAAATCGCAAATCTGCCTATGCTGTGAAATTACATTATATAAAAATACATTTTTGACTGGATCGTCTTGGTTTTATAACAAACATAATGACAAGATGCTTTGAATTTTACAAATTGAAAGGTCCAAATGCAGCCAACGTGTTATTAAACCTACCATATTAATATCTCTGCGTCTTTCGACAATTTTGACATTTTGAAAACAATTTCGTATTTCCCGCAAAAACTAGTCCCGATAATTGACCAATGAGATGGCTCGAATAATTTAGTGCGGGTTTAGCGTCCCGAAAGCGATGACGTAGACAGCAATTTACGTCCCGGACGAGGCAGAGAGCGGCTGACAGAAGCCGTAAGTTTATTGTTTTCAGAGATGGATTTATACCAATAAAACGGCGATCTGAGATTTCCCGTAGGGTTAGATGGCATAACAAAGGTTTCAAAATTGAGTGGACACCAGTAACACGGTCAGTTAAACAGTTTTTAATGTGAAAACTTTACTTTGTTTTTTCGTATTTGGCGGGCAAATCCAATATGGCGCATGCAATACCTTTTCCTCTCTGTATTATAGGATGACTTAAAAAAAAAAAATTATTTAAATTATACTGAATTTAAATTCTACTGTCCAGACACTGGGCCCTGTGCTTGAAAGGGGGTGTCGCCAAGTCGACCCTCTATCTCCGTATCGCATTTATCGTAGTCGCTGAGCTGTTAGTCACAGCAAATGAATAAGATGAAAACATAAAAGGTATAACTTTTTAAAAAAACTTTGAGATAAAGGTCTTACAATATGCAGACGGCACTGTACCATGCCGCTGCTGGATGGCTCAAAAGAGTCCTTCGGACGAGCTATGGGCCTTCTGTAGGATTCTTCGTCAGGTTCGGGTCTAACTCAAAAACTCTAGCTGTGATAGGTAGGGTAATGGGACGTGGCATTCCTATCACAGCTCAGAGACGAGGTAGGTTAAAATGTGGCGATAAAAGCTGGCCTTCCGCAAAGTGCCTTTTCGCAATCTTTCGCTGGCGAAAATAACGAACGGGAGATAAAAAATATGCCAATTTAATACAGTTTGACCGACCTGAGCTTCTTTGACCATGTACCATCTCTCATGACTGTTTGAGACTCAAAACAATTAGTTGCGAAGAAGAAAACACAATAAACGCTCGGTTTCGATGGGGTTTTTTCAGATTGCAGCGCTACTAGACATGATCACATGACTAAATACAGTTGTCTGACTGTGGTGAAATTGACGAGTCACGTCAATTTTGAATTTGGATGGCGCATGCAACCCGTTAGGATTATGCGCGCCAGGATCAATGCATTGAATTGTAAAATGATTTTAAAAGAAAACTGATTTTAAAAACACAATAAAAAGTGGTAAAAACGGTGGGTTAAAGAAGCAACGGGAGAAATATAGTAAGAAAAAATAGACAGATGTCTGTATAAATTCCTCAGTGTCATTAGAGACAAAAGAAAAGAAATATATATACAGTGGACTAGATATTGCTTTAAATATGCTATTAAAAAACAACATATGGAAAAACCAGACTCCAAGGGCGTCATTTATAGACATAAAAGGAAGGAAAAATAATCGGACCACCATCCATAATATAATAATATACCAACGACCCTATTTATAAAAAATATAAAACTGAATTAAAAAGGCCAATATAGTACATGCATTTTATGTTTTTGACTAAAATTAAACTCAATATATAATTTAGATATGAGCAAGTGGTTAATAAAAACAATAGTTGACATAATATCCATACTCCTCCTGATGAACACTGTCACGAGTCACGGTTGAAGGTTCAAGGTTTTTTATTTGCTAATCACAGCGCCCAATATAAGGCAGACAATCACAAAATATACATTTGATTCACTTGATTTGGTGAATGAACGAAGTCAATTAAAAAGGGATAGAAAACCCATGAAAAAAGTATGTTGTAAATGAAAGAATAGTTCCATCACTGTCCAAAACTATTTTTTATTTATTTTTCTAATTTTTTTGCAACTGAGCAAAAAGCCGATAAACTTTGGATGGTGGCCTGTAAGTGCCATTCCTCGTTATTCTTTTTGATATTTCTCGATGTTATCATTTTTCTTTAATCAAGTGTACTGCTATGCACTCTGTAATATGGACTAGACATCGACATAATAACAAATCTGCATGTCTGAGAGGAACCATCGTTGCTTATTTGCTGATAGCGTAACGGGGAGCTCTCACGTATATATTCGACATTTTTGCGATATGTACCTGTGGGCAGGTTGTAGTTGAAGGCTTCTTTGCACACCATACATGGGCTTCCAAAAGAAATTGCGCACAGACAAATGTTGGTGAAATGGCAAACAAATATATTTGGTTCAGTTGCATAATCTAGGCCCAATAATGTAATCTACGTACATGGTTGTTTAACCATTAAATAGGCAATAATGTTCCACGTTAAACCTTCAAAATACTTCCCTATGGATATCTACTTCCCTACTGAACCAGAATAACGATGAGTGTTTTGTGGGTAATTGCAATAATTGAGAGGATAGGAAAATGAATGGTCGTAACAGACCACCATACAAACACATATATCAAATGCGTTTTATTCGGTTAAAAAGAAATCGGAAAAATAAATAAAAAATACTTTTAGACAGTGATGGAATTATTCTTTCATTTACAAGATACTTTTTTCAAGGGTTTACTATCCCTTTAATGGCTTTAATAAAAAGCAATCTCAAGAAACTCCCATAAACAAGGGGTGATGGATAATGAATTGATAATGGCTTTAATAAAAAGCAATCTCAAGAAACTCCCATAAACAAGGGGTGATGGATAATGAATTGATAATATGGAGCTATGATATGATATGAGTCACGTAATCAGAAAGGTCAATCGAGAGAGAGACTGAAAAATGGCGGCATCTTGACGAGTTTGATGAGTTTGGAAGGAGATTCCGTCTAACGGAATGAGTCATTAGCTGATTATCGAAGTTCTTGAGATGCCAAATCATATTATTTATTCGATAAAATGCTTTTCGTGCCTCTGTCTCAATTCTCCACGCCGTGTGCAGTGAAAGATCTCGAGCGACTGACGCCCTATTTGTTTCTTTCCGTTTCGGTCTGTAACAGTGATTCGGGCTAAGGAGTTCGGTTGGGCAACAACAGCCAAAAGAATAGACTCCTTAGCCGATGTTTTCGGGCTAGTTCGGGTCTTGGTTTGAATGTTGACACATCAACGGCTCATTGGATTGGTAGCAGTAAATGTCACACAGTTAAACTCTGTCCCAACTTCCGAATAATTGGGATATCGGCGGGTTCCGCTTCTTAGGCATACTGTTTAGCTCAGAACTGTAAGTTACGACTGATCTAAATTATCACTCAAGACATAGGCCTACTAACCTTAGAAAACTGTTAGAGAGTTGCTTCAAGCCACAAGAGTAGTAGGGAGCGAGCCAATCTCACGTTCGGCTATTTCTGTATTGGCGGAACGAGCCTCTCACATAGAACGCACAAATCCCCACCGGTGGGGAGCGTATGACGATCACGCAGTGAGCCGGCTATGAAATAGTGCCTTTGATAATCGAGAGATCCGGGTACATTTTATTGTGAAATTCAGTTGATTTTAACCAAACGAGCATAATTCATTCAAATTATACAAAACTATTTCTATGTTTAGTTGAATAATAGCAATCTATCCCCAGAACTCGGCAACTGGGCTAATTACCGCCAATACGGAAATAGACGAATGCGAGATTAGTTCCGCCGAAAATTAATTGTGCGCATGATAAGATAAGACTGTTTATTGTACTGAGCATCCCATTTGGGACAGAGTACAAAACAGATAAAAAGTAGAATAAATAATAAAGTAAACAAACAGGTGCGACGTTTTCGTTTCCGCTCCCAGAAATCCACTAGGCCAGAGGTCAGTTTTTGCAGCTAAAGTGAGTTCTGGGGCTAGATTGGGAGCGAGCATATTGGGTCCCCTTTTCCAGGGAGGTAACTCTTGATGCCCTTTGTTCCAGGTTATAGTATAGGAAGCGCCCATGCACGGCCTTTGACCTCTGAGGCCGTCAAGGCAGCTATAGTTCCGGTCTCTATTTGGCATGTATTCCTCCGCGGTGATGCGGTCTGGCGGTGATGCGGCCTGCCTTCGCGGACAGAAAGTAGTCCCATGTCAACGATACAGCTCACCAATCTCCAATGTACGAGTTGTCACAGCGAAACAGCTCACCAATTACCAGTATACGAGTTGTCAGAGCATTTCCATCATAGCTCTCTAGATTTGTATCTAATACCGCTTATGCCGGTGCTAGGGGCCGTGTGGTCATATCATCCAAGTTGCCACATGAACAGGTACAATAAAAGCGTACCTGAGATACAACACATATCACGAATCGTTAGATTCTTGGTATGTGCTTTAGAATAGGTTAACCAGAAGACTATTCTGTGAAGTCATGTGACGCAGTCAGTATGTCGGCACCTCTTCCCACTTCCCTTATATGTGTTGTAATTTTTACCTGTATATGGCGAGATTCTGCTGGTGGACGTTTCGTCCCCGAGGCCCGCCCCCTGTACAGACCTTTTGGTCTTTGATATATGTTGGCATTTGTGGGAAGTTGATGCTGGGTCGACATCGGGCCTTACAGACTAGTCTTTTGTGTTAAATGCCGTCATTTTCATCTGACGACGATACAGCTCACCAATCCCCAGTGTACGAGTTGTCACAGCGAAACAGCTCACCAATTACCAATATACGAGTTGTCAGAGCATTTCCATCATAGCTCTCTAGATTTGTATCTAATACCGCTTATGCCGGTGCTAGGGGCCGTGTGGTCATATCATCCAAGTTGCCACATGAACAGGTACAATAAAAGCGTACCTGAGATACAACACATATCACGGATCGTTAGATTCTTGGTATGTGCTTTAGAATAGGTTAAGCAGAGGACTATTCTGTGAAGTCATGTGACGCAGTCTTCCCACTCCCTTATATGTGTTGTAATTCCAATGTTAATGTATACGGGGAATGCCTAAAAAGAGTATGGGAATAGACGTTTTGGGATCGAGGTGGACCCCCAGTGGACCGATTGGGTCGAGTGAGGTGTCAAGATGAAGCCCTCCTCCAGGGCTATTAAGTCATTGGTGGGTGTATTTAAAATTAAGATGTGTTCCCGAAAAAATAAAAAGCGGAACACGGACTTTACCCTTAAAATAGGGGATAACTCCTATCAGCCATATCCAAAAGGGCTAATATCGGTCCCCCGGGCTTATCGGGGTCTGCCTATCAAGTCATGGGTGGGTGCATGTAAATTGAGGATTTTGTCGAAAATATAAAAAGCGGAACACGGACTTTACCCCTAAAATAGGGGAAACTCCTATCAACCATATCCAAAAGGGCTAATATCGGTCCCCCGGCTTCTCGCGGCCTGCCTATCAAGTCATGAGTTGGTGTATGTAAAATGAGAATTTGTTCCCGAAAATATAAAAAGCGGAACACGTACTTTACCTATACAATAGGGGCCTGTATTATACAATATACCGAAAAATGCCTGTATGGGGGGGTGGTAATTTTTTTGTGGATTTTACTATGGGTTGTTTGGTCTTGTTTTTCACGTCTCGCCACGAAAAACACGATGGGAAGGGTCCCGGAGCGGAGCGGTGAAATTTTTTGAAAAGGACCTGTTAGGTCTGTATATAGGCCCATATAGATCCATACTGGCGATCGGGGATAGGTCCATACTGGGAAATTCACACTTGTTCATTGCGGTATGGGTTGTTTGGTCTTGTTTTTCACGTCTCACCATGTAGAACACAATGGGAGGGGTCTCGAAGTTAAGCGGTGAATGTTTTGGAAAAGTACCGGGTAGGTCCGTATATAGGCCCATATAGGCCCATACTGGCTATGGGAGATAGGTCCGTACTGGGAAATGCACACATGTTCATTGTGATATGGGTTGTTTGGTCTTGTTTTTCACGTCTCACCATGTAAAACACGATGAGATGGGTCCCGAAGTTAAGCGGTGGAATTTTTTGAAAAGTACCTGGTAGATCTGTATATAGGCCCATACTGGCTACATTGCGAAAAATATTGTGTTGTTTTAACACAATGTTGTGCTAAAATGGCTTCAACACAAATTGTTTTGTGTTGAAATCAACATGGTTTTGTGTTAAACTTAATATATCAACACAAAATTGTGTTGAGTTCAATACAAATTAGTGTTGATACTTCTATGCTGGTGGGTTTTTTTGACTTGGGGGTAAACCGTTTATTTATTTCTCGTTTCACCCAAAGTACGTTTCACACCTTGGTGAGCATATATATAAAATATAAAAAGCGGAACACGGACTTTACCCCTAAAATAGGGGAAAACTCCTATCAACCATATCCAAAAGGGCTAATATCGGTCCCCCGGCTTATCGCGACCTGCCTATCAAGCCATGGGTGGGTTTATGTAAATTGAGGATTTGCTCCCGAAAATATAAAAAGTGGAACACGGACTTTACCCCTACAATAGGAGCCTGTATTATACAATATACGGGAAAATGCCTGTATGGAATATGGGGGGTGGTAAATTTTTTTCTTTTTGTTGGATTTTACTATGGGTTGTTTTGTCTTGTTTTTCACGTCTCGCCACGAAAAACACGATGGGAAGGGTCCGGAGCAAAGCGGTGAATTTTTTTGAAAAGTACCGGTTAGGTCTGTATATAGGCCCATACTGGCTACATTGCGAAAAATATTGTGTTGTTTTAACACAATGTTGTGCTAAAATGGCTTCAACACAAATTGTTTTGTGTTGAAATCAACATGGTTTTGTGTTAAACTTAATATATCAACACAAAATTGTGTTGAGTTCAATACAAATTAGTGTTGATTCTTACACAATTTGTGTTATTTTCAACACAATTCTGGTTCTAAAATGGCTTCAACACAACTTTTTTCGCAGTGTATCGGGGATAGGTCCATACTGGGAAATTCACACATGTTCATTGCGGTATGGGTTGTTTGGTCTTGTTTTTCACGTTTCACCATGAGGAACACAATGGGAGGGGTCTCGAAGTTAAGCGGTGAAATTTTTTGAAAAGTACCGGGTAGATCTGTATATAGGCCCATATAGGCCCATACTGGGCTATGGGAGATAGATCTATACTGCGAAATTCACACATGTTCATTGTGATATGGGTTGTTTGGTATTGTTTTTCAAGTCTCACCATGTAGAACACGATGGAAGGGGTCCCGAAGTTAAGCGGTGAAATTTTTCGAGTACAGGTACCGGGTAGGTCTGTATATAGCCCCATAGGCCTACTGGCTCAGTGGATAGGTCCATACTGGGTGGACGTTTTGTGGTCTAGGTGAGCCCCTAGTGGTCCTATGGTGTCGTATGAGGTCTTATTTGGAAGCTCTCTCGTGGAGGAGCATCCGACTTGGACTAATGTATCGGCCGTTTTCAATATTCTGCGCATGCGCAGTCTGGCCGTAGTATAGAAAGCAGCCATTTTGTGGGGTGCGTGGGGTGAGTTTGGGGTAGAGATGGACCACTATTGGTCCAGATGGGTCGTCGGAGGTGTCAAAGTGAAGCTTGTGTGTGGTAGAGTCAGAATGGCGTGTTTTTATGGCAAGACGCGTCAATCTGCGCATGCGCAGTTGGGTGTAGTAAGTAAAGTGGTCATTTTGGGGGTGCGTGGGGGTGTGTTTGGAGTAGAGATGGACCACTATTGGTCCGAATGTGTCGTGGGAGGTGTCATTTTGTAGCTCTCGGGGTGTAGACACCGATTTGAAGGGATGTCCACAGCATCTGCAACGTCATCGGTGACGTCATCAGCACGAGTAGTAGCGAAAGTGGGCATTTTGGGGAAGTGAAGGAAGGTATTTGGTGTAGAGATGGACCATCCTTGGTCCGAATGCGTCGTGTGGGGTATCATCTTGTAGCTCTCGTGGTGCAGACCATCATTTGAGGAATGTTCACGTCATCTGTGACGTCATTGGTGACGTCATCAGTAGGCGTAGTAGCCAAAGTGGGCATTTTGTGGCAGTGAAAGAAGGTATTTGGTGTAGAGATGGACCACTATTGGTCCGAATGTGTCGTGGGAGGTGTCATCTTGTAGCCTTCGGAGTGGAGACCACGATTTGAGGGATGTCCACAGCATCTGTGCCGTCATTGTTGACGTCATCAGTACGAGTAGTAGCGAAAGTACGCATTTTGGAGCAGTCAAGGAAGGTATTTGTGGTAGAGATGGAACATCCTTGGTTCGGATGCGTCGTGTGGGGTGTCAAAGTGAAGCTCTCGAGGTGTAGACCACGACTTGAGGCATGTCCATGTCATCTGTGACGTCATTGGTGACGTCATCAGTAGGAGTATTAGCGAAAGCGGCCATTTTGGGGCAGTGAAGGAAGGTGTTTGGGTAGACAGGGACCATCCTTGGTCCGAATGTATCGTGTGGGTGTCATCGTTTTGTTCTCTGCATGTAGACGCATCTACACACTTGGTGGTCGCATTGTGCATGAGTACTACATATGACTTGATACTGTGAACTATAACTGTAAAAGTTCAGGATGGTCGAGTGATCTAAGGCGCCAGTCTCAAGTGCTGGTCTGCACATGCAGGGCTTGGGTTCGAATCCTACTCCTGACACATGAGTTGTTTACTTGATACTTCTGATACAATAGTTAAAACTATAAAACTATAACTGTGAAGTCAGGATGGCCGAGTGGTCTAAGGCGCCAGTCCTAAGTGCTGGTCTGGGCAATGCATGACGTGGGTTCGAATCCTACTCCTGACACATGAGTTTTTTGTATATACACCTTGATTATACAATATATGTTCTGTATTATACCAAATCGGTGCTGTATTATACAGCATCTGTGCTATATTATACAGTATCTGTCCTGTATTATACCAAATCCGCGCTGTATTATACTATATCTATCCTGTATTGTACCATATATGTCCTGTATTATACAATATATGTTCTGTATTAGACAATATTTGCCCTCTATTATATCATATCTGTGCTGTATTATACCATATCTGTGATGTATTGTACCAGATCTGTCCTGTATCATACCATATCTGTGCTGTAGTATACAATATCTGTCCTGTGTTATACCATGTCTGTGATGTATTATACAATATCTGCCCTGTATTATACAATATCTGTCCAGTATTATACAATATATGTTCTGTATTATACCAAATATGTGCTGTGTAATACAGTATCAGCCCTGTATTGTACCATATATGTCCTGTACTATACCATATCTGTCCTGTATTATACAATATTTGTCCTCTATGACACCATATCTGTCATGCATTATACGATATCTTTGCTGTATTATACCATATCTATCCTGCATTATTCCAAATCTGTGCTGTATTATACCATATCTGTCCTGAATTATACCATATCTGTTCTGTGTTATACCATATCTGTCCTGTGTTATACAATATCTGTTCTGTATTATACCAAATCTGTGCTGTATTATACCATATCTGTCCTGTATTGTACCATATATGTCCTGTATAATACAATACATGTTCTGTATTATACAATATTTGCCCTCTATTCTACCATATCTGTGTTGTATTATGCCATATCTGTCCTGAATTATACCATATCTGTGATGTATTATACAATATCTGTTCTGTGTTATATTATAGTTGCCCTCTATTATACCATATTTGTTCTGTATTATACCATAACTGTCCTGAATTATACCATATCTGTGTTGTATTATACAATATCTGCCCTGTATTATACAATATATCTTCTGTATTATATCAAATCTGTGCTGTATTGTAGAGTATCTGTGCTGTATTATACCAAATCTGTGCTGTATTATACAATATCTGTCCTGTATTATACAATATATGTTCTGTATTATACCATATCTGTCCTGTATTGTACCATATATGTATTGTATTATACAACAGATGTTCTGTATTATACAATATTTGCCCTCTATTGTACCATATCTGTGATGTATTATACCATACCATATGTGTGATGTATTATACAATATATGTTCTGTATTATACAATATTTGCCCTCTATTATACCATATCTGTGCTGTATTATACCATATCAGTCCTGAATTATACCATATCTGTGCTGTATTATACAATATCTGTCCTGTATTATACAATATATGTTCTGTATTATACCAAATCTGTGCTGTATTATAGAGTATCTGTCCTGCATTATACCAAATCTGTGCTATATTATACCATATCTGTTCTGTGTTATACAATCGGATAGCGGTGGTCGTGAATAACAACAAGTTCAGCAATGTTCATACAGTTTATTACCCCCGATGTTACATCATACCCAGGCTTGCGGAGCCGCCCTGGGTATGTTTAGTATGCTCACAGCAAACAAATTGAAATATCAAACACCATGTTTTATTATTTAACGCACCGTCACATTAGGTACAATTGTTTACTGAGCTCAAGTCAACGATCAGCATATAGAAATATAGAGTATGTACGGCATGTTATGGTATTCATCAGTGCACCGGTTACGCGCTCAGGCGATGGGGCGGTCGGTCAGCTTGGTAACGAAAAACGTACATTGGTCACCCTCTCCACTATCCACTTGGTGTCGGGGCGTTGTTGTTGGGCCCATTCCAAGGGATCCACGGTGGCCAGTTTCTCCAGCATCGTCTTTAGCGACGCCCGGTTAATGATGGTAAACGATTGGTCAAATACCCGGATGTTACTGCTCGGGTAAAAGTATTCGTCTGTCTGTCAGACTTGGTCTGTCTCCTTATGCTGCAGCACATAACCGAACGCCAGATTCAACTTGAAGGCCGTAGTTTGATTGTTGAAGATGGCTTCCACATAGCTGCGTAGACGGACGAGGTCGATCAGTCGGAAATTGTAGATATCTTGAATAGGGCGATGACGGTGGAAACAGTGCCGGATCAAGGGCCAATGGCGCCGATAGATGTCACTCACTGGATGGTCTTCGTGTAACAGATCGCTAGGAATATTTATGGGTTCGTCCGCGAAGTGTACTTTGCTCTCCACGTCGTACAAAATCTGCCCCAAGGTCTTGTCGTCGGAATTTGACTGTTGAATTAGGGCGACATCATCATAGGCCCTCGTGCGATGGGAGGTCCCGCTGTCTCGATACTGGTACGGGCTCCTCTATCGACAAACGTAGCTGCGGAACAGGGTGTCGTGTGAGTTGGTGTCGCAGCAACTGACTAGTCAGTTTGGAAAGCCGACCACATTCTTCGCATGAACGCTTGGGTGGCCCATGAATTGAACGTTCATGGCGCTGTAAATGATCCGGGCGCTGAAACGACAGTATACATATTGTACAGCTATACCGGGCGGTTCCGTCGTGCTTGGTAGCCTCATGGCGACGCAAGTCGTGTAGACGAGTGAATGATTATGAGCATGTAGTACAAGTGAACATCTTGGTGGTTGAAAGAGGGTCTGATGAAACGGCCAGGCCGCTTCCCTTTTATAGCACGCTAGCTGGTGATCTATTTTTAGCACACTCAGTTCAAGTAGCTCTAAGTCGAGGACCGAGATGTACTGGTGTACGACTGAGCCGCATTGCGCGCGTGGGTGTGTGTTTGTCCGTGCACAATGTCGAATTACGCTCTCTCCGAAAACTTCCTCTCATCGCATGAATATGCTCAGACCCATTCAATATAAACACAACCAAAAGACATCAACAACAACAGCACATTGTGTAATACATGTTTTATTATCCTCACTCACACAGACACGTAGGCGCCAGACCAGGTTTTCACGATTTGGCACGATGCCAGCTGGCACGGTACCAAACCGTGATGTCAGCGAAGAATTTTTCCTTCGCGGAGCAGCGGAGCCAGGTGTACGGCACGTGAGCTCACTCACACAGACACGTAGGCGCCAGACCATGTGTTCACGGTTTGGCGTGATGCCAGCTCAATATTTGTCATGTATTATACAATGATGAGGGGCACGTGTTCATTCCTATATGTACCGACACCACCACCACCACCACAACCACCGAACGTTGACGCCCGTCAACGCCCTGTGCTGGTGGTAGTTTCCGTGGGGCGGATCTCGGCGATTTTACATCCGAGACCTTGTCAACAGCCGGGTTTCCCAGTGGGTTTTTCCCGTCGTTCCTCCGTCTTCCATCCGCGTGCTGTGGTTTTACATCCGGGTCCTCATCTTACATACGGGTTTTTCCATGTTTACATTCAGTGACCGGAACCGGAAGTTGTCACAAGACAGGTGGCGCCCCCTGTCGGAAGTAATAGGTGAATATCGGGGCGCCACTTGTCTTGTGACAACTTCCGGTTCCGGTCACGTGACAATAAACATGGAAAAAAACCGAATGTAAGATGAAGACCCGGATGTAAAACCACATTACGCGGATGGAAGACGGAGGAACGACGGGAAGAAACCACTGGGAAGTCCGGCTGTTGACAAGGTTCCGGATGTAAAATCGCCGAGATCCGTATCGAGACAGCGGGAACTCTCACCCATCGCACGAGGGCTTATGATGATGTCGCCCTAATTCAACAGTCAAATTCCGACGACAAGACCTTGGGCCAGATTTTGTACCACGTGGAGAGCAAAGTACACTTGCGGACGAACCCATAAATGCTCCTAGCGATCTGTTACACGAAGAGCCTCCAGTGAGTGACATCTATCGGCGCCATTGCCCATGATCCGGCACTGTTTCCACGGTCATCGTCCTATTCAAGATATCTACAATTTCCGACTGACCGACCTCGCCCTTCTACGCAGCTACGTGGAAGCCATCTTCAACGATCAAACTACGGCCTTTAAGTTGAATCTAACGTTTGGTTATGTGCTGCAGCATCAGGAGACAGACCAAGTCCGATACTTTTACCCGAGCAGTAACACTTGGGTATTTGACCAACCGTTTACCATCATTAACCGGGCGTCGCTAGAGACGATGCTGGAGAAAATGGCCACCGTGGATCCCTTGGAATGGGCCCAACAACAACGCCCCACCACCAAGTGGATAGTGGAGAGGGTGACCATTGTACGTTTTTCGTTACCAAGCTGACCGCCTGCCCCATCGGTTGAACGCGTCACCCGTGCACTGATGAATACCATAACATGCCGTACATACTCTATATTTCAAATTTGGTACACAGGTTCCCCTTTGAGTCTAGTTGTGTAAGATACCTTTTTTGGTCCGATTCGAAAATCCAATATGGCCACCAGGTAGCCATCTTGGATTTCCCCATGAAATCTTGTTATCACGATTTCTCAGGAACTACGGCATGGATCTTTCTCAATTTTGGTACACAGGTTCCCCTTGGGGTCTAGTTGTGCAAGATACCTTTTCTGGTCCGACTTGAAAATCCAATATGGCCACAAGGCGGCCATCTTGGATTTCTCCATGAAACCTTGTTATCGCGATTTCTCAGGAACTTCTGCATGGATCTTTCTCAAATTTAGTACACGGCTTCCCCTTGGGGTCTAGTTGTGCAGGATACCTTTACTGGTCTGATTCGAAAATCCAATATGGCCACCAGGCAGCCATCTTGAATTTCCTCATGAAACATTGTTATCGTCATTTCTCAGGAAGTACTGCATGGATCTTTCTCAAATTTGGTACACAGGTTCTCCTTGGGGTTTAGTTGTGCAAGATACCTTTTCTGGTCCGATTCGAAAATACAATATAGCCACAAGGCAGCCATCTTGAACTTCCCCATGAAACACTGTTATCGCGATTTCTCAGGAACTACTGCATGAATCTTTCTCAAATTCGGTACACAGGTTGTGCAAGATACCTTTTCTGTTCCAATTCAGAAATCCATTATGGCCACCAGGCAGCCGTCTTGGATATCCCCATGAAACTTTATCGTCATTTCTCAGGAAGTACTGCATGAATCTTTCTCAAATTTGGTACACGGGTTCCCCTTGGGGTCTAGTTGTGCAAGATGCCTTCTCTAGTCCGATTCGAAAATCCAATATGGCCACCAGGAAGCCATCTTGGATTTCCCCATGAAACTTTGTTATCGTGATTTCTCAGGAAGTACTGCATGGATCTTTCTCAGATTTGGTACACAGGTTCCCCTTTTGGTCCAGTTGTGCAATATACCTTTTCTGGTTCGATTCCGAAATCCAATATGTCAATCAGGCGGCCATATTGGATTTCCCATGCAACTTTATCGTGATTCCTCAGGAAATACTGCTGGGATCTTTCTCAAATTTAGTTCATAGGTTCCCCTTGGGGTCCAGTTGTGCAAAATACCTTTTTCGATCCGATTCGAAAATCCGATATGGCCATCAGGCGCCCATCTTGGATTTCCCCACGGAACTTTGTTATCGTGATTTCTCAAGAAGTACTGCATGGATTATTCTGCAATTTGGTACACAGATCCCACATGGGGCCTAGTTGTTCAAGATACCTTTTTTGGTCCGATTCGAAAATCCAAGTTACGCTTCAAATTAATACGGTATTCCCGAGTTGTGACGTTGCATCACAAGAGTCGGCGGATGAAACGGTGGGGCATATTCTATATATTGACTATAGAGAATATCCGTACCTTCACCTTTCATAGTTCAAATAATTTGGAATTAAAATGGATTTCTTCAAGTTTTCTTTAGTCCATGCAGTTTGCAAGTGAACTGCAGCACCGTTTCCTCTGCCGGTGGGTCGGCTACATGTCACTCTTGTGACACAACGTCACAACTCGACGACTGTAGACTACTGCATGTTTCGATCCAAGGGAGATAATCAGGATTCAGATGCTTTGGAAGTTTCAAATTTACTGCGCGGACCGGATCCCTTCAGTATTAAATATTGTACCATCTTACTATTTTCGAGCATGGTATCTTAAAAGAGATATCTCAAACTAGCCCAGTAAACAGAACAGAATTACCTTTCGTTCCTAATTATAAAATCGTAAGTATGTTTCATAGCTCATGCCAATGTGTCAAAGAGATTCGCTTCCAGTACCCAATGATGACACATGCAAAAATAAAAAAATAAAATACTACAAAATGAAGACGAAGGATCGTCTGTACATGTACATTCACTTTCAGACTAACTTTGCTCATTTCTCTTGTACTATAACAACCGACATAAGTACAGTTTCTAGAAATCTTGAAACTCCTGAAACTTAGAAAGATGATATCTTGGTGTTTTCCAGTGTTCCCTTTTCGATCTTTTTCGCTCAGATTCGAAATTCTGTAAACAAAATTACAAAACAATTGCTTGTTCCTAGTAACAATGGACAAAAAGATCCTGTTGTCATTGCCTTACAATTATCGGACAATGGTGGGCGCCAAGATCCTTCAGGATCTCTCGTTTGTAGATTATAATCTGCGTGGATCCCTTGGAATGGGCCCAACAACAACGCCCCAACACCAAGTGGATAGTGGAGAGGGTGACCATTGTACGTTTTTCGTTACCAAGCTGACCGCCTGCCCCATCGGTTGAACGCGTCACCCGTGCACTGATGAATACCATAACATGCCGTACATACTCTATATTTCTACATGCTGATCGTTGACTTGAGCTCAGTAAACAATTGTACCTAATGTGACGGTGCGTTAAATAATAAAACATGGTGTGTGATATTTCAATTTGTTTGCTGTGAACATACTAAACATACCCAGGGCGGCTCCCCCAACCTGGGTATGATGTAACATTGGGGATAATAAACTGTATGAACATTGCTGAACTTGTTATTCACAACCACCGCTATCCGATTGTATAATACAGAACACATATCGTATAATACAGCACAGATTTGATATAATACAGGACAGATACTCTATACTACATCACAGATTTGGTATAATACAGAACATATATTATATAATACAGGACAGATATTGTATAATACAGCGCAGATATGGTATAATTCAGGACAGATATGGTATAATACAGCACAGATATGGTATAATAGAGGGCAAATATCGTATAATACAGAACGTATATTGTATAATACATCACAGATATGGTATAATTCAGGAAAGATATGGTATAATACAGCACCGATACGGTACAACAGAGCGCAAACATTGTATAATACATAACATCTATTGTATAATACAGCACATATATGGTACAATACAGGACAGATTTGGTATAATACAGCACAGATTTGGTATAATACAGGACAGATACTGTATAATACAGCACAGATTTGGTATAATACAGAACATATATGGTATAATAGAAGATAAATATGGTACAATACAGGACATATTTGGTATAATATAGGACAGATATTGTATAACACAGGACCGATATGGTATAACACAGCACAGATATGGTATAATTCAGGACAGGTATGGTATAATACAGCACAGATTTGGTATAATGCAGGACAGATATGGTATAATACAGCAAATATATGGTACAATGCATGACAGATGTGGTATAATAGAGGATAAATATTGTATAATAAAGCACAGATTTGGTATAATACAGAACATATATTGTATAATACTGGACAGATATTGTATAATACGGGGCAGATATTGTATAATACATCACAGATATGGTATAACACAGGACAGATATTGTATAATACAGCACAAATATGGTATAATAGAGAGCAAATATTGTCTAATACATAATATATATTGTATAATACAGGACATATATGGTACAATACAGGGTAGATATGGTATAATACAGCGCGGATTTGGTATAATACAGGACAGATACTGTATAATATAGCACAGATACTGTATAACCCTTACAAAAAAATCTTATAGGATCCTATAAGATAAAATCGTATAGGATCCTATAAGATTTTGGCCCAAAATCCTATAAGATTTTTTAATAGGATCCTATAAGATTAAAATCCTATAAGATTGAAATCCTATAAGATTTTTTAATAGGATCCTAGAAATCAGGATCCTATAAGATTAAAATCCTATAAGATTGAAATCCTATAAGATTGAAATCCTATAGGATTTTTTAATAGGATAAAAATCTTGTATGATTTTTTAATAGGATCCTATAAAATTTAGTTATGGAATGGATTCTTAGAAATCTACAGGATATAAAGTTTCTATAGGAATATTTGGATGAGTGATATAGGTCATCTTTTTTAGTAACTCCATGAAATACAAAATGCCCCTGTGCTGTAAAATAGTAAATACATCAGAAAATGTATTAGCATAAACATTGCTTGTTTTGGATGTAGCACAGCTATGTTAAAGATAATCTAGTAAATAACTAACGCATAGAAAGAAGAACAAACAAATACATATAATAAATATTTCTTTATTATGTACATGTGCACTTTTGAGATATAAACGGAGGAACATATGAGGGCATCATAATCTCTCCATCAGTTTTCCGTACAATTTCTGCTCGCCATTGAGTTTCGACTTCATTGCTTCCCGAATGACTTTCACGGAACTTGGGGATTTCTTCAGGCAGTAGTCTGTAAGAGAATGAAATAATTTGCAGTTAGCCACTGAATATCAATATATTCAATCACAACATTTCAAACTATAAGCTATCAAAAACATGGTCATTGAACTTGAGATTAATTATCAGATGTTTGGAATATTTATGAAGAAAAGTTTTTACCTTGGATGGCTTGATCTTTTCTTGGTCAATTGCAGGCTTAGCCTCTACCTCTCTTGTCGCATTGGGTTTCATCCCTGTCAAAGTGTGGGAGGCCATTTCATTCCTCATGAACAATGCACTCATTAGGTCCATGGTCATCTTTCTCGGATGAAATAAAAGATACAAAATGTGTACTGACAATTGGGTTGATAATATTCAGTCAGAATGTTAATAGTCAGAATCATGTTGACAAAGTATCAAATCTCATTGAATTATTATTTACTAAGATTATTAATTACATTAAATGATTATTTACAAGTGATCGCTTGTTAACCATTAAAAGTCAGTGTCATTTAATATGCATTTTAAGGGTTAGCAAACTTGCAAAAAAAACAAATTTAAAATCTTACCGGTAAATATAGATGAGACTGGTACATTAGGCCTACCGGGCAAAGCTGTGTTGTAAGTGTATTTGTATTCCTTCGCCAGAGTCCACAGCGAAGCTGTGAACGTCATAATAAAAACATCATTGATAAACTGTTCATTATGGTGGGGTGAGGAGAGATGCAATTTGACAGGACAGGAAGCTCAGACTGTGAAACCGACAGTATGAAATAAAAGCCAGGACTTGAAAGAATCACAAATCAACTGTTATCAATTCATTCATATGTTATGCCAAGTTTTTCATGTAAACATCTGAAATGGCTTGACTATTGTATACCAGTACAGAAAATGACACAATGAGATTGTAAAAACACCCCCTTCTGGGTTTCTCACTTTGAACTGTGCAAAGAGTCGCCCAGCATGGTTAATCCCTTACACAATGGACCACTAAGACAAACTGGTGTATTCTTGTGAGGTTGACTGGTTATTTTAATTAACAAAATATACATGTCTGTTCAGCTATTGAAATATATGTTAGACAGCATTTGATATCTAAGGTTAATTACACTGGGCTTAATAAAAGTACATGCCTAACTATCCTACCCATGAGATTAGAGAAAACGAGAAAATCAACCAACAAGCCCTTTCTTTCATAAATCGGTGAGATAAATAAATCTTTCCAAGGCAGTATAATGTTTTGGTTGTTGTATTTACAGTGTAATATACAAACCTGACAAAGTTACTTATATAACTAAAATATATTTTAAACTAGTCCAAAATATTCCAGACTTAACAAATGGAGACTTTAGAATGCTATTTTAGCCTACAAGTTGCAAAAGGTACTTACCATCAATCTGAGTCCGTTCCATCAGCCATATATAATCGGAAATATGACTTTTACTGTCCTCAAATCAGTCAGCTATTAATAAAATAACTGCAAAAAAATCTTTCTTGTCTCTGTGCAGCGCCACCTAGTGTGAACAAGCAGAGTTATCTCCCCTCCATTTGAAGTAGAGAGATTTTGTAAATACCATTTAGATGGGAAACCATTTGAACTGATCAGAAGTTTATTCATTCATGAGAATCTTCAAGTAGTTGAATGATAACAAAACATATTTCATAATGAAATGATGACAATCAAGGTTTAAGGGACACTTAATTTGTGTGAAATAATTCACTGAAATACTTGAGCGGGATCAATTTCCACTGTTCTTAATATCATTAATACAATTGGAGTGTCATATTAAATCCAATTGGATTATTATATTTCTATCCTATTAAATCCAGTAGGATTTTTTTGAATCTTATAGGATTTTTTTTAGAATCTTATAAGACTTTTCAGAATGTTATAGGATTTTTTTTAATCTTATAGGATTTCTTAGAATCTTATAAGATTTTCTCAGAATCTTATAGGATTTCTCAGAATCTTATAGGATTTTTCAGAATCTTATAGGATTTTTTAGAATCTTATAAGATTTCGAATAATCTTATAGGATTTTTCAGAATCTTATAGGATCCTATAAGATTTTTTTGTAAGGGAATACAGCACAGATTTGGTATAATACAGAACATATATTGTATAATACAGTTACAAGCGTCTAGTCCGTCATTCATAATCCAGCCGTCGTCCATTAGAGAATATCCGCGTCCATAATCCAAAGACCTATTCCTTTTTCCACATAACAGTATTAGCACCAAATTCAAAAAGACAATCATAGTATACATAAACATAGGCTTGTTTCCTGCAAGAGAGAAGCGGTCAACAGTTTTCAATGATGCCGGCAAGACATCATGATGTTCCAAAAATATCAAATCCGTATCGCTGATCAGTATTCTTAATCCATAATATTCGTTGTAAAGTCGTCATCTAAAGAATGATGTATCTCAGTCACGCTTTGATTGTGACTGTTCATATGAGTACCATGAGGATCTTGAAGTACATGGGTTCATACGGCCCCTAGCCCCGGGTTAAGCGGAATTAGACACAAGTTACGAAACGTAGCGCCATAGATCTTGCATGCTACGTTCGTATTTTGCTATCAGCATGCGATATGCATCGCCAAATTTGAGAAACTTTGAGTGGAGGCGCTTGGGGGAATAGACAGATATGGTATAACACAGGACAGATATTGTATAATACATGACAGATATGGTATAATACAGCACAGATATGGTATAATACAGGACATCTATTGTGTAATACAGGACAGATATGGTATAATACAAAAGGTGTATATACAAACAAACTCATGTGTCAGGAGTAGGATTCGAACCCACGCCCTACATTGCGCAGACCAGCACTTAAGACTGGCGCTTTAGACCACTCGGCCATCCTGATTTTACAGTTATAGTTTTATAGTTTTAACTATTGTATCAGAAGTATCAAGTAAACAACTCATGTGCCAGGAGTAGGATTCGAACCCAAGCCCTGCATGTGCAGAACAGCACTTGAGACTGGCGCCTTAGACCACTCGACCATCCTGAACTTTTACAGTTATAGTTCACAGTATCAAGTCATATGTAATATTCATGCACAATGCGACCACCAAGTGTGTAGATGCGTCTACATGCAGAGAACAACAAGATTACACCCCTGCACTGCCAAAAATAGCGTACTTAAAACAAGAAAAAAAAACTTGTTTTAAGTAGAAATTTACTTAAAATAAGTAAAAAATATCTTGGAGTGTGGTAAGAAAAAATATCTGGGTGTAAATTCTTAACTAAGAAAAATAATCTAAGTTTTTTATCTTAGTCAAGATAAAAAATCTTGTTCAATTATCTTAATTAAGACAATTCTTCTGATGATTTGTTTTTATTTTGTTCAAGAAAATTTATCTAGTTCAAGAAAAAAAAATCTTATGGAAGTTAATTTTTCTTGTTAACAAAATCTTAATTAAGATTTTTTTAGAGTGTGGTAAGAAAAGATGTCTTGCCTAAGAATAAATTACTTACTTGAGAAAAGTTAACCAGATAAGTAAACTTATATAAGAAAAACAACGACACAGAACTCCTAGATAAATTAACTTGCATAAGAAAAATAATCAGATAAAATTAACTAGAATAAAAAATATAAAAAAATAAGAAAACAGAATTTGCACAAGAACATTGCAGTTATTCGATTATCTTATTTAAAAAATATACAATCAAAGGTCATGTTGTTGCGTTTACATAGGCAGTTGGTATGGGTTGCGCTAGTAGGGTTGATTTTTCACTTATATGCAATGTCCTGAAAAGTACCAAACCTTTTTATATACTCTTTTCCACATATACTTTCTTTTGTAGCAAAAATATGATCAATTAACGTTTTTAACTAATGTTTTTTTTTATATCAAATTACTGCCAAAAACTGAACATGAATATATGCTTGTTACAGTTAGCATATAAAAACATTATCAAAATAATGTCATGCAATTGAAGTGTGACTGAGTGAATAGAATTTAATGTCACTTTCAACCCATCATCATGCAATTGAAGGGCAAAAGTCATATATGTAAAACAGATAAATAAAAAACTTATTTCAAATATTTTAAGGCCTTTGTTCTGGCATGCATCCTTAAAACCTCACCTTGACAAGTATTTCTTTCCATTTATAGCAGTAATACTAGAACATATTTGCATAAAATTTCTCGCCCATGTCGAAGTTGTATAATATGATAAGAGACTGATATAATTGAAACCATGTAAAACGGCCGAACACCAAAGATATGATGGATAATTCTCAAAATTTAGAAAATGCTTGTGGTGGAGAAAGTCCCAATGTTTAGTCACAGACAGGGTTGCAAGGTCTTGCAAACTAAAGCATACAACCAAGTTCATATAAAAATATTCTTCCAAAGCTGAAGCAAAGAACTAGGGAATGAAGGAATCAATTCACTGCAAACCATGTAGAATCCAGATCCCAAATTTTATGCGAATACTCAAAGTCCCAAAAGTTCCTGCCAGTCAAGATTGTCAGAGGCAACCTGCCACTAATTTACATTTCAAAAACATGTTTCCTGAATAGACTGCAGTCACTGGCTTGATGCAATGACTTTGGTTTGCATGCCTAGCTGACAAGTATAACGAATATTCAACACCAAAATACTTGCTGTGCACATGGGAGGTCGAGTTTGTATCTTTGCTTTTTATACATATATTTTTTTGCGTTTGCTTCGAAATCAATGTAACAGTCTTAAACTTACTTTCTAATTGACTGTGTTCAGGTAGACAAAAATGAAGAAACAGATCTGCAGATCCACACTTTCACCAGCAGAAGTTAGTTTATGTTTCCCAGTTTGTTGTTGTTGTTGTATATCTGTAAATCCACTCCCAAAGAAAGCAAATCTCATTTTTGACGTTTTCGCTCAGTTCATTGAACACATTGAACAACATACTACTCTCATCCACCTGTAGAATGATCCAATGAGAGGCGCATGCAGTTGAGTTTCCTCAATAAAGTACCTGGATACCAACTGTGCAAGAACATGAAATTTTCAGTTGAAAATGGCAGAATCAAATCCCTGAACCCATATGAAAACCATAACCGCACATGGAGGTGGACTTGCAGATAAAACTACTAAATTACAAAAATATGTTCCTCACTCAAGTAGAAGATATAATTTCAAGTATATCTTAGGCAAATTGTAACAGTAACTCTTACAAATTGATAATGATTAATTTCTGTCAGGAAACCACAGGTTCATACTATTAGTGTAGCGATCCGTTTCCGCTCAATTCACGATCTTACATTTTAAGGAGACAAATCACAAAAAGACATATTAGTCAAGATAATTTTTCTTATAACAAGATATATCTAGTAAAATGCAATTATCATATTTGAGATAATTTTTCTTAAAATAAGATAAATCTGACAAAATGGAACAAACAAAGAAAATATTTATTGAAATTTTCTTGTTTTAATGTAATTTATCTAGAATTGAGGTGAAAAAACTTATTTAAGTACTCTATTTTTGGCTGACAACAATTTGCTTGTTTTAATTGACACAATCCAATGCGGATATGTAGAAGTTTTGGAATTCTATGAAGAATCAATCAGAAGATTAAACAAAAACTATCTTTTTTACCTCCATTTCTAGAGAGAGCTTTTCTCCAACATGATAAAGAAAGCTATATTGCACATGACTATCATTATATTTGGGAAGGTAACAACAAAGTTTTGGATATATGAGCATAATAGGGTTTTATGGTGGGCCAGTCATGTTACCCAAACAACTTTTCATTTGGGCCCGGTGTACCATCTTTCAGTCTTTTAAGGCATGGACATCTTATATGCCATGCATGAAATCATTCTTGAATGGATATATGCTTGGCTTTTCAAACATGCATGCAGACCACAGACATACTTTTGTTTAAGAAAATATTACTTGAAATAAATATTTTAATACTAAGCTAAGAAACTATTATCTCAACATGGTCTACCAATAAACTTATTTAAGAAAAATTGTCTAACAAAACACTTATTAAAGTAAAAAAATCTTATAATAAGATAAAACCTCATAAAGGAAATCTTATATAAGATATTATTTCTTGGAATAAGGCACAATTTGCTCAATAATATCTCAAATGAGTTAATTTTTCTTAAAATAAGAAAAAAATAAGAAAATTTTCAATCACTGACAATTATTGAGATAAGTTTTCTTAAAATTTTCTAGTTTTAAGAAAAAATATCTTGAAATAAGTTTCATAAACTTTAATAAGTACCCTATTTTTGGCAGTGTGATGGTCCCTGTCCACCCAAGCACCTTCCTTCACTGCCCCAAAATGCCCACTTTCGCTACTACTCCTACTGCTGACGTCACCAATGACGTCACAGATGACATGGACATGCCTCAAGTCGTGGTCTACACCTCGAGAGCTTCACTTTGACACCCCACACGACGCATCCGAACCAAGGATGTTCCCTCTCTACCCCAAATACCTTCTTTGACTGCTCCAAAATGCCCACTTTCGTTACTACTCGTACTGATGACGTCAACAATGACGTCACAGATGCTGTGGACATCTCTCAAATCGTGGTCTCCACCTCGAAGGCTACAAGATGACACCTCCCACGACACATTCGGACCAATAGTGGTCCATCTCTACACCAAATACCTCCTTTCACTGCCCCAAAATGCCCACTTTGGCTACTACTCCTACTGACTCAATGACGTCACAGATGACGTGAACATTCCTCAAATAATGGTCCGCACCACGGGAACTACAAGATGATACTCCACACGACGCATTCGGACCAAGGATGGTCCATCTCTACACCAAATACCTTCATTCACTTCCCCAAAATGCCCACTTTCGCTACTACTCGTACTGATGACCTCACCGATGACATCACGGATGCTATGGACATCCCTTCAAATCGGGATCTACACCCCGAGAACTACAAAATGACACCTCCCTCGAAACATTCGGACCAATAATGGTCCATCTCTACTCCAAACACACCCCCACGCACCCCCAAAATGACCACTTTACTTACTACACCCAACTGCGCATGCGCAGATTGACGCGACTTGCCATGAAAAAACACGCCATTCTGACTCTACCCCACAGAAGCTTCACTTTGACATCTTCCACGACCCATTTGGACCAATAGTGGTCCATCTCTACCCCAAACACACCCCACGCACCCCCAAAATCCCTGCTTTCTATAATATGGCCAGACTGCGCATGCGCAGAATATTGAAAACGGCCGATACATTAGTCCAAGTCGTATGCTCCTCCACGAGAGCTTCAAAATAAGACCTCATACGACACCATAGGACCACTAGGGGCTCACCTAGACCACAAAACGTCCACCCAGAATGGACCTATCCACTGAGCCAGTAGGCCTATGGGGCTATATACAGACCTACCCGGTACCTGGACTTTTCGAAAAATTTCACCGCTTGACTTCGGGACCCCTCCCATCGTGTTGTACATGGTGAGACTTGAAAAACAAGACCAAACAACCCATATCACAATGAACATGTGTGAATTTCCCGGTATGGACCTATCTCCCATAGCCCAGTATGGGCCTATATGGGCCTATATAGGGGCCTACAGATCTACCCGGTACTTTTCAAAAAATTTCACCGCTTGACTTCGGGACCCCTCCCATCGTGTTGTACATGGTGAGACTTGAAAAACAAGACCAAACAACCCATATCACAATGAACATGTGTGAATTTCCCGGTATGGACCTATCTCCCATAGCCCAGTATGGGCCTATATGGGCCTATATAGGGGCCTACAGATCTACCCGGTACTTTTCAAAAAATTTCACCGCTTAACTTCGAGACCCCTCCCATTGTGTTCCTCATGGTGAAACGTGAAAAACAAGACCAAACAACCCATACCGCAATGAACATGTGTGAATTTCCCAGTATGGACCTATCCCCGATACACTGCGAAAAAAGTTGTGTTGAAGCCATTTTAGAACCAGAATTGTGTTGAAAATAACACAAATTGTGTAAGAATCAACACTAATTTGTATTGAACTCAACACAATTTTGTGTTGATATATTAAGTTTAACACAAACCATGCTGATTTCAACACAAAACAATTTGTGTTGAAGCCATTTTAGCACAACATTGTGTTAAAACAACACAATATTTTTCGCAATGTAGCCAGTATGGGCCTATATACAGACCTACCCGGTACTTTTCAAAAAATTTCACCGCTTTGCTCCGGACCCTTCCCATCGTGTTTTTCGTGGCGAGACGTGAAAAACAAGACCAAACAACCCATAGTAAAATCCACCAAAAAGAAAAAAAATTACCACCCCCCATATCCCATACAGGCATTTTCCCGTATATTGTATAATACAGGCTCCTATTGTAGGGGTAAAGTCCGTTTTTCACTTTTTATATCTTCGGGAACAAATCCTCAATTTACATAAACCCACCCATGACTTGATAGGCAGGTCGCGATAAGCCGGGGGACCGATATTAGCCCTTTTGGATATGGTTGATAGGAGTTTCCCCCTATTTTAGGGGTAAAGTCCGTGTTCCGCTTTTTATATTTTATATATATACTCACCAAGGTGTGAAACGTACTTTGGATGAAACGAGAAATAAATAAACGGTTTACCCCCAAACAAAAAAAACACCAGCATAGAAGTGTCGTTCTATATCTTCGTCGTCAATTCATTGTAAGTGCGTACTTTTAGCAGACAAAATACTTTAACTGAAAAACAAAATTCCAACCTCCCTTTGTGTGTTATTGTGCAACTCAACAACACCTTTAACTTACATATATTTTTCTATCTCATTGACTTGGGTCCCTGAAATAGAGCTTACTACCCATGTAAAATGGAGATCATAGAAGTTGTTCTTTAGCCATCCGCCACAGAAGATAACAAGAAAACTTATTGATGCACATGCATCAATGCCGGCGCCTATTTTTAGCCTACCATCACCAGATCGTGGGCTGTTCAAATCACTTTTCGTCCGTGGTCCGTCGTCCGTCCGTCGTCCGTTGTCCGTCCGTCAGTCCGTCCGTAAACAATTCTTGTTATCCTGATTTCTCAGGAACTACTTTATGGATCTTTCTCAAATTTGGTACACAGGTTCCCCTTGTGGTCTAGTTGTGCAAGAGACGTTTTTTGGTCCGATTCGAAAATCCAATATGGCCACCAGGCAGCCATCTTGGATTTCCACATAAAACCTTGTTATCGCGATTTCTCAGGAACTGCTGCATGGATCTTTCTCAAATTTGGTACACAGGTTCCCCTTGGAGTCTAGTTGTGTAAGATACCTTTTTTGGTCCGATTCGAAAATCCAATATGGCCACCAGGCAGCCATCTTGGATTTCCCCATGAAACACTGTTATCACGATTTCTCAGGAACTACAGCATGGATCTTTCTCAATTTTGGTACACAGGTTTCCCTTGGGGTCTAGTTGTGCAAGATACCTTTTCTGGTCCGATTTGAAAATCCAATATGGCCACAAGGCGGCCATCTTGGATTTCTCCATGAAACCTTGTTATCGCGATTTCTCAGGAACTACTGCATGGATCTTTCTCAAATTTAGTACACGGCTTTCCCTTGGGGTCTAGTTGTGCAGGATACCTTTACTGGTCTGAATCGAAAATCCAATATGGCCACCAGGCAGCCATCTTGGATTTCCTCATGAAACATTGTTATCGTCATTTCTCAGGAAGTACTGCATGGGTCGACATCGGGCCTTACAGACTAGTCTTTTGTGTTAAATGCCGTCATTTACATCTGACGACGATACAGCTCACCAATCTCCAATGTACGAGTTGTCACAGCGAAACAGCTCACCAATTACCAGTATACGAGTTGTCAGAGCATTTCCATCATAGCTCTCAGATTTGTATCTAATACCGCTTATGCCGGTGCTAGGGGCCGTGTGGTCATGTCATATGAGATACAACACATATCACGAATCGTTAGATTCTTGGTATGTGCTTTAGAATAGGTTAACCAGAAGACTATCCTGTGCAGTCATGTGACGCAGTCAGTATGTCGGCACCTCTTCCTACTTCCCTTATATGCGTTGTAATTTCTCAAATTTGGTACACAGGTTCTCCTTGGGGTTTAGTTGTGCAAGATCCCTTTTCTGGTCCGATTCGAAAATACAATATTGCCACAAGGCAGCCATCTTGGATTTCCCCATGAAACACTGTTATCGCGATTTCTCAGGAACTACTGCATGGATCTTTCTCAAATTCGGTACACAGGTTCCCCTTGGGGTCTAGTTGTGCAAGATACCTCTTCTGTTCCAATTCAGAAATTCATTATGGCCACCAGGCAGCCGTCTTGGATTTTCCCATGAAAATTTATCGTCATTTCTCAGGAAGTACTGCATGGATCTTTCTCAAATTTGGTACACGGGGTCCCCTTGGGGTCTAGTTGTGCAAGATACCTTTTCTAGTCCGATTCGAAAATCCAATATGGCCACCAGGAAGCCATCTTGCATTTCCCCATGAAACTTTGTTATCGTGATTTCTCAGGAAGTACTGCATGGATCTTTCTCAGATTTGGTACACAGGTTCTCCTTTTGGTCCAGTTGTGCAAGATACCTTTTCTGGTTCGATTCCAAAATCCAATATGTCCATCAGGCGGCCATATTGGATTTCCCCATGCAACTTTATCGTGATTCCTCAGGAAGTACTGCTGGGATCTTTCTCAAATTTAGTTCATAGGTTCCCCTTGGGATCCAGTTGTGCAAAATACCTTTTTCGATCCGATTCGAAAATCCGATATGACCATCAGGCGCCCATCTTGGATTTCCCCATGGAACTTTGTTATCGTGATTTCTCAAGAAGTACTGCTTGGATCATTCTGAAATTTGGTACACAGGTCTCACATGGGGCCTAGTTGTTCAAGATACCTTTTTTGATCCGATTCGAAAATCCAAGTTACGCTTCAAATTAATACGGTATTCCCGAGTTGTGACGTTGCATCACAAGAGTCGGCGGATGAAACGGTGGGGCATATTCTATATATTGACTATAGAGAATATCCGTACCTTCACCTTTCATAGTTCAAATAATTCGGAATTAAAATGGATTTCTTCAAGTTTTCTTTAGTCCATGCAGTTTGCAAATGAACTGCCCCACCGTTTCGTCTGCCGGTGGGTCGGCTACATGAAGGAACGTCACTCTTGTGACACAACGTTACAACTCGACGACTGTTTCGATCCAAAGGAGATAATCAGGATTCAGATGCTTTGGAAGTTTCAAATTTACTGCGCGGACCGGATCCCTTCAGTATTAAGTATTGTACCATCTTACTATTTTCGAGCATGGTATCTTAAAAGAGATATCTCAAACTAGCCCAGTAAACAGAACAGAATTACCTTTCGTTCCTAATTATAAAATCTTAAGGATGTTTCATAGCTCATGCCAATGTGTCAAAGAGATTCGCTTCCAGTACCCAATGATGACACATGCAAAAATAAAAAAAATAAAATACTACAAAACGAAGACGAAGGATCCTCTGTACATGTACATTCAATTTCAGACTAACTTTGCTCATTTCTCTTGAAACTCCTGAAACTTAGAAAGACGATATCTTGGTGTTTTCCAGTGTTCCCTTTTCGATCTTTGTCGCTCAGATTCGAAATTCTGTATAAAAAAATTACAAATCAATTGCTTGTTCCTAGTAACAATGGACAAAAAGATCCTCTTGTCATTAGCTTATAATTATCGGACAATGGTGGGCGCCAAGATCCTTCAGGATCTCTCGTTTGTAGATTATAATCTGCGTATTACAAGCCGAATAATGTACAACTGTTGAATACAGGTCATGATGCACCAGAATGGTTTAAAAAAACGTCGATTTGTTTGTTTTGACGAAAGGTTTGATTAATGTAATTCGCGCAACGAATCTTCTGAAAATTGTGGTGTTAGCCAGGATTTGAGTGCCTGCCAGGAAAATGCGCACATGAAGCGCATTTCGAACTAGCGGGTGGTTGGGTGGGTTCAGGTTCCTGTTGCTTCAATGCATTTTGCTGAGAAGCAACAGGAACTTGATAATGTGATGTCTAGCACTGTAATATCACTTGTCTTTATTGCACCATGTAAGCGTTCTGTCTGTGTCTGCTGCACTGTCCTCAGTGTTTTATAGGGTGGATGGAGGGTGTCTGGTTCCATGCTGCTTCAAAGATTTCTTCTTTGAAGTAGCAGGAACACAACTGGGCTGGGTGGTGCTTAGTCGATGCGTCGTGATATAGCTGAAATATTGTTGAAAGCGACGTTAAATTCTATTCACTCACTCACTCACGCATTTCGAACTAGGACTTTGAAAGTTCCGTCCTCTGGTTGACATATTGAGTGACTTCGCATAGCTGATGTAAAAGATTCTTAATCATCAGGCCATCACTTCTTTATTGATTTGTGTCATCGTAAATTAAGCCTAGATCGACTTTCTGTACACATCAATCCAATCCGCTTGTTGTACGGTTTCGAGTTTTAAGTAACTCACAGTCCAATCTCACACATTTTGCTGCAGACGGTACAGATGGATAACTCGATCATGTACGATCAACGATTTGGTCTCTCAGCCAAAATAAAATAGTGGTAATGAAATTTATTCGATGAATTAATCATAAAAGGAATAATATTAACGTGTACACCACGAACGGGCGATACAGTCCTGTCGGTTTACGATATATCAGTAGTTGGATCACTCCACGGCACGTCTGCGAACTATGGCTCGAGAAAACACCTGTTACACGTCCAATTTCAAGATGACTGCTCCCATGATAACTCTATTCAGATATCCGGCGGCGCTGGGCCGCCGGAAATAATCCCAATCCTGGGATCTAAGGTCTGGGACTTGAGCACATATGGTCTAGCAGACATAACAAACTCCATCAAAAACTATTTCTGGAAGGATGTCATCGCTGCATGATTCGAGTGTATGACATGTGAAACTTTCAATAATCAGTCAAAATCTAGTACTGTACAATGACGCCGCCTTATCTGCATGGAAAGATGTATGTAAGTGGCGTAATGCTGACGCAGAAACGGTGAAAGATTTAGTCAACGATAGTTACAATTTCTTAACTCCAAGAAAATTCCAAAATAAATATCATATCCAACAGTGACGTCACCACGGTGACGGCATGAGCAACAACTTCCCACTGAAGAGGCGCTCAGCAGGGTCAGACCCAATGAAGATGAGCCCGGGGAGACGAATGCCACTGGTGATACGATCACGGAGAGCCCGCCTATACCCAGAAGGGCCTAGATATCCTGCCGGCCCCTAGCGTTACGGTTCCGACTCATACGCCTGACAACAACGAACATTTTCTGGAAGATCCATTGTCCCCATCGACCTCTTATCGGAAGCTCATCCAATGAGTGACATCTATCGGTACCATTGGCCCATGATCCGGCACTGTTTCCACCGTCATCGCCCTATTCAAGATATCTATAATTTCCGACTGACCGACCTCGCCCGTCTACGCAGCTACGTGGAAGCCATCTTCAATGACCAACCTACGGCCTTCAAATTAAATGTCGCTTTCGGGTATCTTATGCAATAAGATGACGGATCAACTGCGCTATTTCTATTCTCGTGCCAATAACCTAATGTACGACCATCCTTTCACCATTACTAATCGTGCGTCGCTAGAGACGATACTGCAGGGACTGGACACCGTGAATGGGCCTGTCGCCAACGCCCCAATGAAAAATGGATGGTGGAGAGGGTCACCAATGTTACGTTCTTCGTGGCTAAACTGATCGACCACCCCCTCGGATGAACGGATTCACCCATGACATGCATTGATACCTTAACATGCCGTATATACTCTATATGTGTACATGCTGATCGTTGACTTGAACTCTGTAAACACATGTACCTAATGTTACGGTGCGTGGAATAAAATAACATGGTATTTGATATTGCAATATTTATTCTGTGGATAAATACGAAGACAGACGCAACAACAAATTCCAAAAGCATTGGACAAGAGCAGTCAACAATGCGTCTGATATCCGGACAAGAGCATACCAGAATTGTAACCATATCGGTGTTGTGATGAAGGGGAAATGAAATGTGTAATACGCAATATGCTTGTTGTAGTTGATGTTTCTTGGTTGTGTTTACACTGAATGCGTCTGAGCATATTGTCGCAACGAGAGAAAATTTTCTGAGAGAACGTACAAGGACTCGACATGGTGCGCGGTCAGACACACACACATACACACACTCACACACACAGGCTCACACACACGCGCACACACGCACGCCCACCAAACACACACCCCCCACAAACACACACCGACACACAAGAACGTACGCGTGCGCTCACACACACACTTTATGTACTCGGTACCCTATACAGGGGAGGTAACCCTATCAGGTAGCCAGATCGAACATGGACCCTTTCTCAACTACTCGCGCAGGCGCACCTCCGAAACTGCCCTTTCTCTACTACCACCCGACTGCGCATACGCTGAATGACGTGATTTCCAATAACAACCACCTCAGGCGGACCCTACCCTACAAGCGCTTCATCCACGACTGCGCATGAGAGTAATGACGTGCCTTCCAATACAAATCTCAAGAGTTGGGACTCCTTCTCACGAGTGTTCCAACAGGACATCTCATACGACCTATTTGGACCACGGATGGTCCATATGCCCTTCCCTATGGGCTAATGTATAGGGGAACACATGTCTCAAGCGCGAACCCGAGCGATGCGCTGATTGGTGGAGAGAACAACGTAGGAGAGTTTTGATGGGGCGAGGGCTTATAAAATTGGCGGTATGTGGCAGTTTTCACCACTCGCTGATCCGCAGCCAAAATGTTCCCTCGTACGACCTACCTGAAGAGATTTACGCCACAAGGCCGCCACCCACAATGCCTTGCAGTATACTTCTAAAACGTGCTCACGGTCATTTTATCGGGAGGATGCTTTACGGTGCCATGAGAGAGCACTCTACGATGGCGCGACGGAACAATGTAACGGTTGCGGTCAACTCTTCAAACGACCCAATCAGTTAAGAAAGCATCAACGTATCATTCATGCCCCGTCACCACGGCATGGGCGACAACTTCCCACTGAAGAGGCGCCCAGGAATGTCAGTCCCATTGAAGACGAGCCCAGGGAGACGAATGCCACTGGTGATGCTATCACGGAGAGCCCGGCTATACCCACAGTCCAGGATATCCAGCCGGACCCCAGCGTTACGGTTCCGAGTCATACGCCGGACAACATCGAACATTTTCTGGACGAGCCCATAAATGTTCCTAGCGATCTGTTACCTGAAGACATCCATCGGTGCCACTGGCCGATGATCCGGTGTAGCAATAATGGTTGTCCCGCAGTACTAGTTGTCCGAAGGACAACCTGTACCTGGCAATGGTTGTCCTGACTGAAACTGGGTGTCCCCCGGAGGGGGGACACCCAGTTTCAGGTACCAGTTGTCCACTCGATGCATATTACTCTTCACGTTATAATGCAGTATATATTATATTTGCACCCGGACAACTATTCATGGGGGACAACCTGTCTTATTACAACAGTGGCAATATTAGTTGTCCCCCATGACGTGCTGTCTATCGTATTATCAGACAATCTAGGTCTATCGTATTATCAGACAATCTAGGTCACGGTATAAAGGTGACAAATTTTCAGGGGCTCGGCAGCTGTCCCAAGTAGTGCAGGGGAAAGAGGCGCGGTAATATGGATGAGCGGGTTCCAGTAAGTTGTGGGTTCGAATCTCATCCCTGTCACATTATATTTTTTATTACGATACATTATCATATTTCCCATACTAATTTTTTCACGGATCATTTGTGGATTAATGACGCCAGGTGGACATTATAGTTTGAGGCTAAATTTTTGTTACATATATTTTAATGTTCCTATTACTTAGTTCTATTTTCCAAATATATTTGGTGTATTATTCGTCAGTTTCTTCCTATCACAGTCAACACTGTTTTTGTTGAACTGATGTACACTTTTTATATACAACAACATATTTCGCTCTCAAATTAATCCACGTAGGCCTGCATGATAAGATGGAGGCAAACTAACACAATTCTAATTTTGAAATAGACACTGTAAGTACAGAAGTTGCGGCATTTTGTATTGCAATGTAGTTGTTTCAGGTTAATCCGAGGGTGTTTAATCCGAATCTGCTTGTTTCCAGATTAATTTTACATACTGAAACATCAGAACTGCTAATTAACCGTAATGAAAGTCACTTGAGCATTTGGTGCCAATATCTGCCGGCTAGGAAGACCGTCTTAGGGGCTGAGTTAGGGGCTGAAACCTGTGTGATGACGTCACAGTGACGTCATTATTAAAAAAGGCATTTTTGTGTTTCATTTCTTCGCAAACACTGCATGATAAATTAGTCAATCAAATAGTTTTAGTTCACTTTTCCATGTAGAAAAGCAAACGTTTTGAAGAAAACTGACGAAAACATCACATATCAGTTTTTGATATAAAATATCGAAAAATTTAGAAAATCAGTCCAAAAAAGAATCGAAAAATGGCTTCCGAAAAGATGACGTCACTGTGACGTCATGATGGCGACCATCTTGAATTGTTTAGCATTTCATCATAGAGCTTGACTCAACTATATAGTATGGAAAGTTTCAGCCCTCTATCCAAGATATAACGAAAAATAGATGGGGCGTTGAAATTCCCCACCATCCATCCTCAGGCGGAGACAACCTCCAAATCACCCAGACCTGATAGGATTAAAACAATCCATTTATCGGCTACGCATACTATCATTGCCTTATTGAGCAACTTTACATGCTGAGGTCTGATACTGGACAACTATTCCCAGGTGACGGACAACCCTTAATACGACTTAGTTATAATCGCGTTGAAACCTGGACAACCACTTCTATTGTCGTTGTCCATGGACAACCTATGATAGTATCAGTTGTCCCGGGACAACTCACAACAGTATATGTTGTCCATGGACAACTTGTCCCAGTAATGGCTGTCCGACGGACAACCACTAACCAGGACAACGTTCATCTTCACACCGGCACTGTTTTCACCGTTATCGCCCTATTCAAGATACATGTATCTACAATTACCGACTGATCGACCTCGCCCGTCTACGCAGCTACGTGGAGGTCATCTTCAATGACCAACCTACGGCCTTCAAGTTAAATGTCGCTTTTGGGTACATGTTATGCCATAAGATGACGGGTCAACTGCGCTATTTCTATTCCAGTGCCAACAACCAAGTGCATGACCATCCTTTCACCATCACCAATCGTGCGTCCCTGGAGACGGCCCTGACCCAACTAGAGATCGTGGATCCCTTGGAATGGGCGCAACGCCAACGCCCCAACACCAAGTGGACGGTGGAGAGGGTCACCAATGTTACGTTCTTCGTGGCTAAACTGATCGACCACCCCCTCGGCTGAACGGATTCACCCCCGACAGGCACTGATGAATACCGTAACATGCCGTATATAATCTATATGTCTACATGCTGATCGTTGACTTGAGTTCTATAAACACTTGTACCCAATGTGACGGTGCGTTAAATAATAAACCAGGGTGTTTGATATTTCAATTTGTTTTTCTGTGAATATAATAAACATACCCAAAGCGGCTCCCCCAGCTTGGGTATGATGTAACATTGGGGATAATAAACTATATGAACATTGCTGAATGAACTTGTTGTTTTTCACGACAACCACTATCTGCTATACTTGGATGGAATATATACCCCCAGATGTGATATAGTTCCCTTGCGCACTTCTGAAACCTTTTTCTACTACTTTACGACTGCGCATGTGCAAAATGACTTCATATCCACGACCCAACCCCTCCAGTCGGAGCCACGAGTGCTTCAAACTGATACCTCCCCCGAACCCATTCAGACCAATATTGGTCAATCTCGACCCCATAACGTCCGTTCCAATGCTCTTTTCCCTCAATTCTCTGTCTGCGTATGCGGGCCATAGCCTTACACGACACACCCGTCTGGTCGGAGTCTACTCTACGAGTGCTTCACTATGACACCTCCCACGACCCAATCGGACCAATAGAGGTCCCTCAATCACACTCCCACGCACGCCCAAAATGACATCTTTCGTTACTACTGCACAACTGCGCATGCGTAGCACGATGCGACTTCCAACAAAAACCATACCATTCGTCGTCTACATGCCGAAAGCTACAAGATGACAGCCAACACTGTCCATTTGGACCACGGATGGTCCATCTCTACACCAAACACCTTCCTTCACACCCCCAAAATGCCCACTTTAGCTACTACCCCTACAGATAACGTGGACATCCATCAAGTCGTGATCTACACCCGAGGGTTTCACTTCGACACCTCACACGACGCATTCGGACCAAGAATGGTCCCTCAATCGCTCAAATATACCCATGCGCAACTCAAGAATGACCACTTTACTTACTACACTCCAACTGCCCTTGCGTAGTTTGGCGCGACTTCCAATAAAAAACACGCCAGTCTGACTCTACCCCACGAAAGCTTCACTAGGATACCCCAACCGGTCCATTTGGACCAAGCCTTGATTGCCCAAACATGTCATTTCCCACGCCCAAAATGACATCTTTCGTTACTACTGCCCAGCTGCGCATGCGTAGCACGATGCAACTTCCAACAAACACCATGTCATTCGTCGTCTACATGCAGAGCGCTACAAGATGAGACCCAACACGATCCATTTGGACCAAGGATGGTCCATCCCTACCCCAAACACCTTCCTTCACACCCCCAAAATGCCCACTTTGGCTACTACTCCTACTGATGATGTCACCAATGACGTCACAGATGACGTGTACATCTCTAAAGTCGTGGTCTACACCCCGAGGGTTTCACTTTGACATCTCACACGACGCATTCGGACGACGGATGGTCCCTCAAACACACCCCCACGCACCCCCAAAACGCCCACTTTGGCTACTACTCGTACTGATGACGTCACCAATCTATACCACGAGAGCTTCAATTTGATACCCTCTCAATGATCTCTTAATCACTCAACAGACCCCCACGCACCCCTAAAATGCCTGCTACGGCCAGACAGCGCATGCGCAGAATGATGAAACCAGTCCAATGCAACGCTACCCTAAGAGAACTAAGAGAACAAAAAAAGGCCTCATACGGACCAATCGGACCACTATGGGTCCATCTCGATCTCAAAACGTCCATTCCAATGCTCTTTTTCTACTGCGCATGCGCAGTTAGACGCTATTCTCACCCCACACCCATCCAGTTGGACGTTCCCCCACGAAAGCTTCACATCGATACCTCACACGACCACTATGGGTCCACCTCGACCCCAAAACGTCCACCCCAGCGCTACATGCCCAGTGCGCATGCGCACGGTAACTTTTCAAGAAATTTCAACGCATGGCATGGAGACCCCTCTCATCGTGCTCTACAGCTCGAGATGAAGAAAACAAAGGGCCACAACCTATATCGCAAATGTCCCATCAGGTTAAACATTGTCCACTGCGCCAGTATGAACCTATCCTGTCCACCCCAGACCTACCTGAACTTTTCAAAAAAAATCACCGCATGGCTTCGAGACTCCTCCCATGGCGTTCTCCATCGCGAGACGAAGAAAACAAAATGCCACACCCTATAGTAAAATCCGCAAGAAAAAAAAATAATGACCACCCCTATCTCATACATGCATTCCCCGTATAGATTAACATGCAAATGTTCGAATCAGGGGAGATCACACGAAATTCGGCCCACAGAGGTTTCGCCTAGTCAGAGTGGTCTACCATGCATCCAAATGGCAGCAGGATCGATGCCAAAAGGGGATTTCCCACAGCAAGCGCCGCCATTTTGTTCGTTTACAATTTGCGGAGACATACTGGACACGACACGCTCGACCCTGTGGTCGCCCTGATCATAGACTCGTAATAATAACATCGTACAACACCTATAGGTTATCTTTATTACTATAAGTCTTACTTCCCATGTATTCATGCTTTTTTTCGTGGCAATCCGGGCCGACTCTCGTGTATTGAGCTCTGTCACGGGTCACCAGCGCTATGCTCCTGCAGGATTCCCGCACAGGTCGCATTGACCAGCCACCGTCTACTGTTTATATGTTGTATTACACTTCAATAAATTTATCCATCCACCGCCCATTCCCAGGAATCGAGGCAACGCCCCGCGAATGGCCCTTGACATGGGACTACCTTCTGTTCCTGGAGGCTTCTTCCCGGAAGTGACCGCATCACCACCAGACCTGACCGCCTCACCTCCACATTATGCAATTTTTTTAGGTCAACGTGACCAAAGATGCCGTTTCTATATTACTCGCATATGACACCCTGATTTCTACATTGGCGGCCATCTTAGATTTAGTGACCATCTTGGAATTAATCCACGTTGGTCCTAATCCGCTTTTGATCAGACAGTTGAGGGCTGTCATGTTATGCTTCGAAGCACAGATTCTTTTCATCATATTGTCGTACTGTTGGTCTGATAATATAATGAGATGACATTAGTTTTTTTAAGTTTATCCAGAAGAATTTATGATTATGTAGAACGTGTTTTGGTAGATACAACAACGTAAGATCGCAAATACATATTATTATCCAGTTGACCAGTTTTACTATTTTTCTCTAATATTATCGCCTGGATGACTCAAAGTATTCATTACACAGTAATAACCTATCTCCCTTGGGGGTATACATCCATTGCTTCTATCTCCGGAACGACCAAATATGAGAGCTGACACTTCGTGACTTTGTAGTTTTTAGCCTATTTTGCATAATCTCTGAGCAATGATCATGAGTAAATTTAAAATGGCGGCCATGTGGGGTATTAGAAATGCGATGTTTTCGTCATTCTTCTTTAAAATTCCTGCTTTTCTGCGAGGAAAAGTAGGCAAAAACTATTTTATTTCAGATTATTATTTACTAAGTTATCATGCAGTTTTTGCGCAGAAAACACATAAATAAACAAATTTCGAAAAATCATCAAAAAATGTTTTTTGAACATGACGTCACTGTGACGTCATCATGGCGGCCATCTTGGATTTTTTGTTCATGTTCTAGTAGAGTTCGACTCAATGATATGTTATGGTAAGCTTCAGCCCCCTATCTCAAGGGGTGAGAAAAAATTCTGGGGGGTGTGCGAAATGGCCCCAAGGCCTGGATAGATCCTAAATCGCCCAGGACAGAGAGGGTTTTAATGCCTGGTGAAATTTTCCGTTCATTTTGAGAATTTTGTGTGAGTTATGTTGTTTTGTTTATTTACAACAACAACAGCGACAGTAACTTGAAGGGAAACATTCAGGAATTAAATTAATCGGGGTTGCATACGTTTGTTAGAGAGCTCGAATACGGAAATAATCGCAATACCTGGTTGCCTTCAATATTGCCTCTTAGATTTATATATCGGTATAGATACACAAAACCACCAAAGTCCAAATCGTTATAAATATGACAAACATCAATATTTGTTCTTATAAATAGAATGTGCACATCCATAAACCATATTAAATATGTGTACAAAGTTTCAGAAGTATCCAGTGAAAACTGTTGTGCTAGTTGATTCACAAGAACAGGCAGAAAAATAAATTGTTATGACCAAAAAAATATTTCATCTCATAAATAGGATATGGACATCCCCAAACCATATTAAATATATGTACGAAGTCTGGAAAGTATCCAGTGAGAACTGTTGGACTAGTAGTTGATTTCACAAGAACAGGGTCTATATACTGGAATAGATGCAGAAAATCCACAAAAGTTCAAACCGTGTGAAATGGATAACTATTAATATTTAATCTGATAAATAGGATCGGCACATCTTCAAATCATGTGAAACATATGTCTACGAAGTTTCAAAAGCTTCTGATGAAAACTGTGGCAGTAGTTGATAACACAACGAAAGTATGACGGGCATGCTGACAGACAGACAAACAGATGAACAGGCAAAACACTCTAGGGCTCCCAACATACCTCGCATGCGGAGGCATAACAATAAACGGAAGAGTTATTTATTCAGAGCAATATGGTCGGTTAAAAATCTAAAAACAACAACTTCAGCTCCCTGACACTATAGACAGAAAGATCCGAAAGTAACACTTTTTGGCTTATTTTTTTGATGCTCATAATTATAATAAACCCGACATCTATGTCCCAATCACCCTGCCGTACATCATTAAAATAAGTTTCAATATCAGTTGATATGCGTTGTCCGCTATCTCATTCCCTAAGATATCGGAATGATCAGGGACCCACTCAAACTAAACAGAAATATTTTCATAGCTGAGAATAGTTGAAATATAAAATATTTCGTAAAATAAAGGGCAAAGATTTATTCCAGACATAATTAGTCATTGCCTGGTGTACGCTGAGCGAGTCCGATAAAATCATAACTCTGATCGATTTAAAATGTGTAAAGTCATCTTAATGACATTAAATGGCCACTAACATTGTTGTAAACACAGAAAAGCTCCTTTCGAGTTTAAAAGAACCCTCATACTTGCTTTTTACCTTGACGCTAACCGGCGAGTATCTCAACACTGAACCGTGATGTATTCCTGAAGATGACTGAGATTCCTACACCACCTCACGTATAAAGTCAAACGACTCATACGAGTCCGCCGTCGGTATGATTACAGTCAATGTTATCCCTGTGCCAAACACAATAAAATATACAGCCAGTACATGAAGCTTTGGAGCATCAGTTGTCACTGAGCTGCACCCAGTACGTCCGCTGATGTAGCATTATAATTACCACGTTGCTATAGTACCATAGTAATTATATAGCTTTTCATACTTGTACCATTTTACGAGTCGTGTAATAAACATATTGTATTGTATTGTAAGTAGTTTACAGCCGTGACTCGCATTGACCTTTGACCCAAAAAATTTGCATATCACGTGACAGAGGTCAAAGGTCAATGACCCTTAACCTCTGACATGAGCTTTAACTTTTAACCTTTAAAATCCGCATGTAAACACACCCATAACGGTTCCTCCAGCGTGTATGTGCTGTGATGGAGGGGCTAATAGAAGGATTGACCTGTAATCGTTGTTGTTGTTGCTCTCTTTTTGGACTAACCCATCAGAATAGTACGTATCACGGACTACACCCGTAGAGCTACGTATAGGCGCGCATGTGTGACATGGTCTATAAAACACGTCTCTCGGGATCCCACACCCCCATTCCTACGGTTGCAGAGCCATCCCTATGCGACTCGCATTTTACAGCATGCGACCGTGGTTAATTCACTCACAGATTACCGAGCAGTGGTTCGGTCCATGTTTGCAGATGGTGACGACAACGAGGAGCGACGCCAGATCCTGAAAAAGTTCACAGAAGCGGTCCTCGACAGAGTGCACTCGATGGAGAGGTGTGCTATCACTCACCACTACTGGACTATGACAGCCATCCTTGATGCCCGTAATATGGACCACGAGCGCTCACGCCGGAACCAGCGACGGCTCGTTGGCCTAGTAATGGTCTTTGCCCTATTGACCCTGACGCTGTGGCAATGACAGAGACAGAAAAAGAACGGCTCTTCAGAGCCTCCACAGATGCGCTTATGTGCAACCGATATATACGAGGGTCAGTCACAGTGTGCGTCATTTACCGATCGTCATTGCGTCAACCATGTCACCGAGGGACCTGACCATAAATACAGCCAGAGTGTGTGTCATTCACCGTTCGTCATTGGGTCAACCATGTCACCAGTCCTACGAGCCATCCTTCCCCTTACACCCCAGGTGGGGTTACACGTCTAGAAGATAGAGTCACCATCGTTGAACACCGTGGAGATGTTTGCTGGTCGCGCGCTGAGACCGTATCGAATACGGTTACGCTACACCGTGACGGCTGGACCACATTTAAACGGGTGTTGAGCGGTGAGCTCGACGGAAACCTCATCCACATAGACAACGCCATCTACGTACACCGTGAACCATTCTTCCCACGCCTGAGCCCTTACCAAGACCCTACGCGAGGCTTCACCCTACACCCCGATCTGTGGACAGCCTTCGAGAAAGTGGTGCCTATCGTGAGCCAGCTGTTTACACCGGACGAGCGGTCAGCTGTTCAGTTGGACTGGGCTCGTGCCCTGAGTGAAGCGGCGGCAGAACCCAACGAACAAATTACCAAACCCAGCGATGAAGCGGAGGCAGACGACGATGCCATTGATTATCCGGCTAGACTGTCAGCCTAGTGACATGACCACCCTATAAATACGAGACACAGTACAAATCTTGTACCATTCACGTACTGACCATGACGGAGCATATACTACGGGCGTATCTCAGCTTGACCCCCGAGGTTTTCCTACACGTCTATGCGGATAAGGTCGATATCATGGAGGAGGTGGGAGACATCTGTGATGCGGACCCTACACAACCGTGCCCGGCTATCATTCGTCTGTCCCGGGAGGGCTGGACCAAATTCAAACGGGTGGTGTTTGGTGAACTGGACGGCGATCTCATCCACTTGTGTCACGATGTGTACATCTGACGCGGCCCTTTCTTTGCTCAATTGGCTCGGCTAGATGGGGGTACAGTGCATTTTACCCTTCACCCTGTTCTATGGTCTGCATTGGAAGATGCCGTGGCAGATGTGGATCAAGTGCTTACGGAGGAAGAGCGGTCATCAGACGAGTTGGACTGGTTATTTATCATGGACAATGTGCTGGCAGAAGCCAACGAAGAAAATCAGAAAGAAACTCCGGACCAAGATATACCCGTTATAAATAAACGATAGAGCCAGGGTCCATCATCATTTGTCACCATGAAGAGCTGGGAGAAGGTGTTGGATAACTTATGCTACACTCCCGACCGTCCGGTGGCCTATAGTGCATTGTCGGCTCTCTATCAAGCGGCCAAACCTCAGGGGATACAACGTGCCAAAGTCCGAGATTGGTTAAAAAAACAAGACACCTATACCTTACATCGATCTGTCCGTCGCCATTTTCTACGGAACCGGGTCATCCTGGGTGGTATAGATGCCCAGTGGCAAGCGGATTTGGTCGATATGAGCGCCTTTGCCAAACACCACGATGGGAAGCGGTATATCTCGACGTGCATCGATATCCTGTCGAAGTATGCGTGGGTGGTAGCCATCCGGACGAAAACGGGTGCGAATCTCATAGCGGCGTTCAAGGACATCTTCAAGACCGGGCGCAAACCCTTGTATTTGCAAACCGACGAAGGCACGGAATTCCTCAACAGACCGTTCCAACAGTTTCTGAAAGCCCAGAAGGTGTTTTTCTTCCATACGTACAACGAGACCAAGGCTTCCGTTGTGGAAAGGTTCAACAGGACATTCAAAGGCCCCATGTATAAATATTTCACCTATAAGAATAAAAGGCGGTACAGCGATGTTCTCCCGAAACTTGTGAGTGGTTACAATCGAGCCTATCACCGGAGTATAGAGAGAGCCCCCATTACCGTGACCCAACGCAATGAAGCCCAAATCCGGCGTGTCTTGTACCCCAGGCAATCGCAGCGAACGCCGAAGGAAGTGTTCAAGGTCGGGGACCCTGTACGGATCAGTAAAGTCAAAAGGCACTTTGAGAAAAGTTACTTGCCCAACTGGAGCGATGAGCACTTCCTGATTAAACGCCGCCTACCCCGACAGCAGCGAGTCTATGAACTGGAAGATCTTCAAGGGGAACCGTTGCTAGGGACGTTTTACGAAACGGAATTACAGCGGAATTACAGCCTGAATTACAGCAAGACTACTACATGGTGGAGCAGATTTTGAAAACCGAGCGAAGCCGTGGCAAACTGTTTCATTTCGTGAAATGGCAAGGCTGGCCCAGTTCCTTCAACTCCTGGGTCGCGGCCAACCAGGTGAAACGACTATAAAGCCAGGCACCACTACCATCATCCTTCATTCCACGTTCGACCATGAACACGGCGCTATGGACCAACAGCAGCTGCTTCTGAGCAAGTGGGCTTTTTGGTCATAGTGCTAATCCTGCTGAGTGTGTTGTACGGAGGAGTGTTTTACGACGTAGCCTATCTCAGCACTCTACTTAACCAACTTAGAACTCCAGCTGTGCGTGACAGTCAAACCAGTCTACAGAACTTCTCTACACCAGTCAACCCCGTGATCGAAACGAGCCCAGTCCTCACCACTACACCACGTGTACAAGCCACATCGAGCTCCACACTGAGTATACAGTCCACATCGAGCTCAACACCAAGTACACCCACTACGTCTCGAAACCCACCGGATTTCATCACTCACAGCGAACCCGCATCGACAACAGCCACCGACGTTGTTGTTGTACCCACCACCACCCCAGTTCACTCGTACCAAATTTACAAGAGCGTTTTACCACGACAGCGCATACAGCTCGAACCATGGACCCTCGGTGGCAGCATCCCTTCACTTGCGTCATCGCAGGACCGACGGGCTCCGGCAAAACTCACTTCGTCAGGAAGCTCCATCAACACGCCGACAGCATGATCACCCCACCCATTGCCCGAGTCGTGTGGTGTTACGGAGAATGGCAGGCAGCGTATGCAGCAATGCCCCATATCACCTTCATGGAAGGCCTACATAACCTGGCCGATTTGGAACCCGACACCTTGGTGGTTCTGGATGATCTCATGGCGGAGACGGATGCGCGGGTCACCCAACTCTTTCCCAAAGGTAGCCATCATCGACGACTCAGCATCATCTACATTGTGCAGAATCTGTTCAGTAAAAACAAAGAACATCGGAACATCAGCTTAAATGCCCACTATCTGGTGGTCTTCAAAAACCCGAGAGACACCACTCAACTGCTGCACCTGGCGAGACAGATGTATCCCGGTCGCTCTTCGACCTCAAGCAAGCCACACCCGATCACCTTCGACTAGGGACCGGAATCTTTCCCGGAGAGACCCACCACGTTTACCACCTACAGTGGTCCCCCAGCTGGGGTGTGTGTGTTTGATGATGGGGATAATAAAAAGAATTAATACCACATCATGGTTGACTTTGTCTCTGTTCAATATTCAGGAGGTAGCCCGGAAAAGGATAAAAAGCGCAGAGTTATGGGTTCTAGTATTAGTTGTACATGATGCCTGCGCGAGTACGGAAGCACGCCCCGACGCTCCGTGTATTGAAGACGGCCCCACCCGAGTTGGTCCGAACCATTGTACGCGGTGCGGACCCTGACCTTGTACGCTGTCTGTGTGAGATAGGGTACAACCTGTTAAAAGGCAACAATGAACCACACGAAAAAACTGGTCCTCGTCGAACCACGGCTCCTTCAAAACCTCCAATCGCCCTAGCCTGCCCCACCTACGGTGAAGACCAAAAACACCCTCGATGAAGAGATGCAACAGATCTTACAAAGACCGGGGTTAAGCGACAGTGAGAAAGTACAACGATACAATGAGACGCTTCAACGGTACATGACGTTCATGGACCAATACAAAGCCCTCTCAAACCCACCACCACCACCACCACCACGCGACACACCGCCGACCTCAGCACCGCTCCAACAGCCGCCATTACCAGGGGTACCACCCACAGCCCCACAGTGGGTGGAAGACGAAGTCCTGAAGAGTGTACCTGCATCGTTCAAGAAACAAGCATGTCTGGTATTACAACGGATGAAACAGAATCCTAACATGACTTGGAATGATAAAGTCGAACTCCTGGTACAGAATCAGGTGATCCCCGGTACCCACATGACGGATTTAGTGAATGACCTGATGCGCTAACGTAGGTCGCACACGGATCCTCGAGGATGGGAGGTCCTCGCGCAAGGCTTGAAAGACATGCATGTACCACAGGAATTGGTGGGGAACCCCCAGCGCTGGGCCTGGATGCAGCGTGACTCACCGAGTCGTGCACGACGACAAACTCCACAACCTTGGAAAGCCGAGTGGGAACCGGAGTCACCCCCAAAACACTACCACGGCGGGCACCTACCTTTTCACCCCTTTTACCACGCCACCCCCTGAAACTGCAGCCATCAAGTCACCGCGCCGATCACGACGATTAGCGCCCGAGGCCTGGAACCCCTATTAAAGCCGGGAGCGGAAGCAGGACAGCTCAGTCGGCATGTTTTACCTCACCCTGCCCAGTAACAGTTCGCTGGATGTGTTTCCTGACAACACCTTGGCCAAGTACGTGACCCAGTTACCGCAACCGTTGCATTTACCTGGACGATGGGAATGTGGACTCGTGGATATCCAATACCCTTACTCGTGGTACAACGTGCGAGCCAATGAAGTGTGGTACGAGGTGACCTACGAAGGAAAAGACACCCGACTCACCCTCCCCGAAGGCCAATACGATACCCCCAAGGAGTTCATACAGGGGCTGACAAGGCTGTTGCATTATAAGGCTCTACGGGAGGTGACGAATACTTCAAAACACATGAAAACCTTTCCCTTCAAGAATCACGTGGACTTCGATTACAACGCACACTACGGCAAGGCATAGATCCTCCTCACCGCCAACGTGAGTGTCGTACTGAGTCCTATCCTACAGCAAATGCTGAGTCTCGCTCACCCGACCTACACAGGTCCATCCGGGGACCGTGGCCAGATCCCGATGGATATGAAGTCGGGTATGTACGGACTCTACGTCTACTCGGACGTGGTGGACAACCACATCGTGGGCGATATCAACACACCTCTGTTACGGGTGGTCCCCATTAAAATGGCGTATCACCCACAGTTTCACCCACATGCTCTACCTACCCGTACGACAAACCGATATCAACACTATCACGGTGGATATAAGAGATGACACGGGACGACCGGTGGCATTCCAACGAGGGAAAGTGGTGCTGACACTTCATTTCCGACAGGCACGTTCTCCCCACTTTGCATAACGAAAGTATCTTACGAGTGCGATGCACGTAGCTATATGGACTATTATGCCCAACAGGCCGGGGGTGGCTTTCCGGTCTTTAGCGGTGCACGCATGCAACGAGGAAATGGGCTGGGGAACATACTCGGGAGCATCGTCAAAACGTTCTTACCCTTGGTGACGCGAGGAGTAAAAGCAATCGGCAAACAAGCGGTACGCAGTGGACTGCAAGTCGCCGGTGATGTCTTGGGGGTACGGCACCCAAAGAAGCACTTAAACGGCGGGCCAAAGAAGCAGGAGGCGTCTTGGTCGCTGAAGCACAACGCACCGTAGGGAATAAAAGACCTGCACCACCGAGTCCACGCACCAGTCGACGACCGACCCAGCGACAACGCACATCGAAGACCCAGGATATCTTTTCTTAACCATGTCCTTAATCCACGCAGAGTCTTGCCCCTCCACCAACAATGAATTTGATTTGTTGACCGTCCCGCCCACACAGACCAGTGCTGAACAAGGATTATGGGTGGAGCATCTCCCGCTCTCCAGCATCAACGAAACAGGGCCCATCGAGTTCACCATCAGTAATGCGGATACGGCCTATGTGGATTTAGCCCATACGTACTTGTATGTGAAAGCCAAGGTCGTCAATGGGGATGGCTCCAGAATCGTCGACAATGCCACGGTGGGCCCGACGAATCTCTGGCTGCACTCTATGTTTCAACAGGTGGATATATTTCTCAGCGACAAACTCATCAGTGACTCCACCAACACGTACCCCTATCGGCCCTACATCGAGACGCTGTTGTCGTATGGACGAGAGGCTAAACAATCTCAGCTGACAGCCGCAATATTCTACCAGGACACAACCCAGCACATGAGCACGGTGGACAATGCGGGATATAACAAACGGAAGGCTTTCACCGCGAACGGTGCCTCGATGGATCTCATGGGTCGACTGCACGCAGACATTTTTCATGCAAGACCGGTACCTCTTGAACAAGATCCGACTGATACGGGCGCCTCCGACCTTCGCCTTGATGGCCAATGACGTAGACGGGCATGCAGTCGACTATAAGATTGTCATCCAAGACGCAGTCCTGTTTGTCCGAAAAGTAAAACCGAATCCAGCCGTTCAATTGGGACACCTCAAAGCCTTGGAAACAAAACCAGCCCAGTACCCTATCCGACGTGTGCAAACTAAAGTGTTCTCTGTGCCTGCTGGAAATATGAGCGCCAACAAAGAAAACCTGTTCCTGGGGGAACTACCCAAGCGATTGATCCTGGCCTGTGTGGAAAATACCAGTTTTAGCGGAGCCTACCCAGAGAACCCGTTTGACTTTAAACATTTCGGCATCAATTTTGTGGCCCTGCATGTGGACGGACAACAGGTTCCAACCACGGCTTTAACACCAAAATTTGGGCTCGGAAATTTCATTCGAGCCTATCAGAGCCTGTTTACAGCCACCGGTCAAATCGACCAGGACGAAGGGAATATGATCAGTCGGGAGGACTACGCGAACGGATACACGTTGTTCTGTTTCGTTCTGACCCCCACCTTAGAGAACGACCATCAGCTGGCCCTCGCCAAGCAAGGCAATTTACGGTTGGAAATCCACTTTGCACGAGCCCTGCGGACCACCGTCAATGTGATCTGCTACGCCGAGTTTGACAACATCATTCAAGTGGACAAGGCGCGCAACGTCCTGTGTGACTTTGCCACCTAACATGGATACAGACCAGATAACCACCGTGCTGGAGAATGACCCAGGGGCACGTATGGTCTTTCAAGGGGTGTTCGCCCGAGATGTGTTCCCATTAGACCGTGTGTATCCTGCTGCTTACGTTCTCAACACGGACCCGATGGATCGGCCCGGTGAACACTGGGTGACCGTGTACTTAACAGAAGCGCAGGGCGAATACTTTGACCCGTACGGCCTGTCACCCCTCCATCCCGATTTAACAGACTTCATGAATCAAGGCACAGAGACGTGGTGTTGGAACAGTCAAACGTTGCAATGCCTGACCAGTAGCGTGTGCGGACAATATTGCTTGTTTTACCTGTACCATCGATGCCGGGGAAGAACCTTATCTACCATCGTACAGATGTTTGACGAGTACCCCAAGGCCGAGGACCGCGATGTACTCGTATATGACTGGCCCGCCCATCATTTCAATGTACAAGCCCCGTTCTGGGCTTAAGTTCTTTCAATGTACAAGCCCCCTGTTCTTGGCTTAAGTTTTTTCAATGTACAAGCCCCCTGTTCTGGGCTTAAGTTTTTTCACGTAAAGCCCCCTGTTCTGGACTTCAGTTTTCACGTGGTTGTTCTCACGTTGTTGTTGTTCACTGAATAAAAAAAATGAGATCTCATAAAAAAAAACCTGTCTTGTGTGTTTTCTATATGAGCATAATGCATGAAGGCTATAACAGACATGTGGGGATTCGGTCAATGAATGGACTGAGGAAAGTAGTACATGCATTCCTATCATTCAGATGACCTTGAACTATCACATGACCTCTCCGTGAGGGGAAAAAACCCAGAACCAAGTGAGTACATGCATCCCATACCCAGGTCACGCCCGATTCACGCAGACCGGAAGTGACGTCATACCCCACACCTGCGCACAACCGTGATGGAAAACCCCCAGAACCAAGTCAGTACATGCATTCCATACAGTCAGACGAGGTCAAAATACTCGCTTCTGTATGGCTGTCAAAGGTCACGATATGCAAATTTTTGAGGTCAAAGGTCAATGGTAGTGAATATACGCACTCTATACTGGATATGACCTTGAACTGATCTCGTGACCTCCCCGTGATGGAAAAAAACCCAGAACCATATCAGTACATGCATCCCATAGTCCCAGGTCACGCCCGATCCACGCAGACTGGAAGTGACGTCATACACCTGCGCACAACCGTGATGGAAAAAACCCAGATCCAAGTCAGTACATGCATTCCATAGTCAGACGAGGTCAAAATACTCGCTTCTGATTGGCTGTCAAAGGTCACGATATGCACATTTTTGAGGTCAAAGGTCAATGGTAATATACGCACTCTATAATGGAAGTCAAAGGTCAATGGGAGTCAATATACGCCCTTGATAGGGGTTTTCCCCTAGTTTAGGGGTAAAGTCCGTGTTCCTTTTTTATATTTTCAGGGAAATCCTGATTTTACATGCACCCACCCATGACTTGATAGGCAGGCCCCGATAAGCCCGAGGACCGATATGACCCCTTTTGGATAGGGTTGATAGGTATTTTCCCCTAATTTAGGGATAAAGTCCGTGTTCCGCTTTTTATATTTTCGGGACAAATCCTAATTTTACATACACTCACCCATGACTTGATAGGCAGACTCCGATAAGCCCGGGGACCGATATTAGCCCTTTTGGATAGGGCTGATAGGAGTTTTCCTCTATTTTAGGGGTAAAGTCTGTGTTCCGCTTTTTATATTTTCGGGACAAATCCTAATTTTACATACAGTCACCCATGACTTGATAGGCAGACTCCGATAAGCCCGGGGACCGATATTAGCCCTTTTGGATAGGGTTGATAGGAGTTTTCCCCTATTTTAGGGATAAAGTCCGTGTTCCGCTTTTTATATTTTCGGGTTAAATCCTAATTTTACATACACCCACTCCGCCACCCTACCTCTCTCAGCAGGCCCCGATAAGCCAGGGACCGATATTAGCCCTTTGGGATAGGGTTGATAGGAGTTTTCCCCTATTGTAGGGGTAAAGTCCGTGTTCCGCTTTTTATATTTTCGGTACAAATCCTAATTTTACATGCACCCACCCATGACTGGATCGCCCTCGAGGAGCGCTTCACTTTGATACCTCACTCGACCCAATCAGTCCACTAGGGGCCCCTCTCGGCCCTGAACATTGCCGAACATTCTCATGAAAACCCACGTATTTGGGACTACTTTCTGTCCGCGGAGGCAGACCGCATCACCGCCAAACCGCATCACCGCGGAGGAATTCCCTAACATAAAAATCCCAGACCTAACATGTCTAAACATGATCCAATGTCAGAGACGGAATGAAAGGATACAGGTCAGCTCAAGTGCACTCATTGACCTTTGACCTCTCTCACGTGATATGCAAATTTTTGAGGTCAAAGGTCAATGCGAGTCTATATCACGAATGTATACTACTATTGTATTGCATTGTATTGTATTATGACCTCACTTCAAAGTTTCGCATTTTTAACCAGTGGGATTCCCCAGAACAATGCATGATGGGAATTTTCCATGCTGCTGTTGATGGTAAAATTGGGAATTTGTTTTCTTTAATATTTTGTTATAAAGAGTACACGTCGAAGTTGAATTGTTACTAATATAATGTAAGGTGTAGTTTTTCTTCTTTATGGGGGGGGGAGGAGGGGGAAGGACAATACAAAGGGAGGTAACTCTCGGATAGGCTGTTTTCCAAATTATTATCATTCGGTGTAAATGACGAAGAGAACGAGCTGGCGATGACCTAGTCAAACAGTATTTTCTTAAATCTTCCAAACATTCTCTTGGAACAAATAAAAATCAATAATCTCTCAGTTTGGAACGTCATACAATTTCCAAGGGCCGAACTGGGGGCATTTTTCGTTATTTCATGCTGGGGATAGGGGGTGGTTTATCAATTAATTTTAGGTCCAGTTTCCTACATAACTTTAATAAGTCAGGAGTTTTTTATACACCATTTTGTAGCTGATATTCTTACTAATTTTTCACATTATTCTTTATTATGACCAGCGGGAGTTTGTGATAGTGTATCACTGCCATTTGAGGGCATCACACGGAAACTCTTTTCGACTCTTGAATCTTGGGTTTACCCTTGACCCTTGAGGTATCTTCACTTCACGTGACTTCCGGATGGATGAAAAATTAGCGTTGAAAAAATCCTTATATATCTCAAGACAATCCTAAAAGACGTACTTTAAATCCACAACAAAAGCTAAATTTTTAGTAGGGTGTTGGGATTCAATTGATTGGGCTCACGCTGTAGGGTACGACTGGAGTGATCTGCTGCCTGATCAGTTATGTTCACATACTGAAATATCAACCTCGAAACAAACTAAAATTAAAATGGACATATGAGTGATCAAAATGTGCCTTTGGTCTATTTTGGTATGTCGAGGCATTTACTATATATCCCAGGGTTTTCTATTTTAACAAAAATCAATCTCAATTATATAATCACATATTGATTTCCGAGAATTTCAAATAAGTTACTATGATTAACTTTGATTTAAAATTCAAATTTGTTTCTTTCAGTGAAGGCCTGTCGAGATTTTATCATAAAAATGAACGCTCATCTCGAACAAAAATGGCGGAGTGGATTCAGGTATCTGGATGCAGATTGTGACGGTCTCCTGTCAGCGGCTGATATGTGTGCACCTGCGATTTATATCTCGAAAGTTTTTGGACTAAAGGAAGAAGACGCAATAAACCTTCAAAAAAGTTGGGTAATGTGGTTTTATTACCTTCGAGAAGATGCCACCGTACAGGGTATCAGTGAAGATCAATTTGTAGCTCGGATGAGAGTGGAATACGAAACAAATCTGGAGTTGATGAAAGGCTACTGCAACACTTCATATAGTGAGCTCTTTGATCTGCTGGACACGAACAAAGACGGCAAACTATCCCTGGAGGAACTGGAAGTATACTACCGATCACACAACGTTATCGATAAAGGATTTGTCAAGAAAGTCTTCGACAAACTTGATCTGGATGGCGATGGACACATTCAGAGAGATGAACTGATCAAAGCCGGAGTAAGCTATTGGTGGAACACTGAACCCGGGGACGGATATAGCTTCATGTATGACCGTCCCGATATGACTCTGAAGAAAGAGTGAAGACTGATTGATTGAAGGGTTCGGGGTCAATTTAAACCAGATCCACATGCGGTATAGATCTGGAACATTTCATATATCAAGGTCATTCAGTGATCTTTCATGGAAATAACCGTATCTGTAATTTCTGCATCATAGCTGACCACTCAACGCAGCTCTTCCTGGACCGTAAATTTTAATTTGCTTATATATGCGATTTTTTTTGCATTGAATAGTAGTTGCATCCTCCGTACCAGCACAAGCACCAAATATAGTACATTTTATTCTAGGAAGTGCCAACTCACCCGTTCGGACATGAACAATTATCCTTGGCTCAGATAAACTATACTGACAAATAATAGTATATCGTATTGTGTATCTAGGTCACCAAGAGAACCGAGATGATATTAGCACCATGCACAAAGGAGAAGATGGAGGGCATTGTAGACATGCCCACTATACAATGTAGAGAGGATATTCAGAGATTCTTGGGATGATTAACTATGTTGAAAAGTTTAATCCCAAACTTTCCACGATCGGCAAGCCATTGAAGGAACAATTATAGAAAGACGAAGAAAGTTCAACAACCCGTCGCGTCTTCTTCACATTTCATGAAAAGAAAAAAATCAAAGGAGAATTACGGACAGATAGAGAAGGACGAGTTTGCCATTGTTTTTGGTTGTTCCACCAGTACATTTATGGGAAGTCAGTCCGAGTAGAGACTGGCCACTAGCCACAAGAGCGTTTGTTTTGGAAAAAAAACTATTAGTCCGACGTATATGTGAAATATTAGTTAGACTTGTGAATTTGCTGATACAAGCATAAAAGGAGCGTTCTCACCTCGCATTCTCGCGTTCTCACCCTCGCAGTCTCGCTCTCGCATTCTCGCGTTCTCGCCTTGCATTCTCGCTTCTCGCTCTCGCATTCTCGCGTTCTCCCCTAGCATTCTCGCATTTTCGCCATCGCATTCTCGTATAGCTTTCTCACTTTCATGCCCTCGCATTCTCGCGTTCTCGCCTAAAATTCTCACTTTCTTGCCCTCGCATTCTCACATTTTCGCGTTCTCGCCTAGCATTATCACTTTCTCGCCCTTGCATTCTTGCGTTCTCGCCTAGCATTCTCACTTTCTTACCACGCAAACCAAATTCATTCTGATAATAACATCGCTATAATAAAACAAAGTTCCTTTGTGTTCATTTCTTTTTGTTTCGTTTGGAAAGGTGAAATACGAACTGTGTGTAAGACACGTGCCATCAGGCTAAACAAGAAAATTAACTTTACAATTTATAATTGGACTGTGCGCATGATTTATAGATGTACTAGAATCAATTCTTTGGCATATTTGTACCTTCCCACTTCGAGCTTGCCTTGATATATCTGACCATGTTCAGTGTTCCAAATCCGAGGTGTAATTTTCACCTACGAACGAGAGACGAACCAATCGGAACCCACCGCCGATTGTGTGTAGGGGGACGTCTTCCGCAAGTAACTTCGTCATTCTTCCTAATATAGGGGTTGTGTGGGCCCAATATATATATCAGCAAATCAATAAGCTCATCTGTGACACATTTTGAAATTCAATTGGATTTGAGGTCAGTGACGTCTCGTGTCTATTTATAAGTTCTTTGAATACTAAAAGGGGCCAGATATATCAAGGCAAGTTCGACGTGGGGACGTATAAATTGGCTTGGTGTGATGACGATGGAGAGACCCTGGATGTTGGTTGACATTAATATCTATAGATCCTGTTCATCGTGATGTATTGTCGGCATCGTTGACCGTTTCTTTCTGGCACGCTTTAAACCGGACCGCATACATGTTTATAATATATTTGAATCATATTGATTTATTGAAATTGTAGCGGAAGGCACTTATACCAGTGCTTATACTGTCTTACAGCTAACGAGGAATTGCCCTTTAACTCAGTCGGTAGAGCGCTGGTGTGGCAAGTAAGAGGACCCCGGATCGAATACCGATACCGCCTAAAAATCTTCATCCTTTACATTGGTGTTGTGACCACTGGTTCATGGAGCGTGGGGCTCTGGGCTAGAGAGCCTGGGTTGATGTCGGAAGGGGAGAGGATTTAGGCGGAGAGGACTGTAACGGGAGGCACTTTTACCAGTGCTTTTACTAGCTTACAGCTAACGGGGAGTTCCCCTTTCGCTGACCCATGACCCTTGGCTCTTGATGGAAGTGACGTCATCACCTGAAGTAAACCATCACCGAAAGTGACGTCACCTTATGCTTGTGCGCCCACCTGGTGGTGCCGCCTAGATCCTGTAGCTATAGGTTCTAAGGCGCACCAGGTTACCGGCGGCACCACAAGGCGGGCGCACATGTATGTGGTTACATCTCTTCCAATGATGACGTCACATTCGGGGATAACGTCACTCACATCAAGGGCCAATGGCCGAAGCATGTACATGTGATCGGACGACCGACAAGGCGGTATGATAGGGCGCTAAGGCGTTAAGATAGGGCGTTAAGGCGTTAAGGATGGGACGTTCAGGCACAACGACGGGCGTTTGACGGGCGTAACTGCATTTCAGTCAATTAGAGTCAATTCCATGGGATATCTAGACCAATCAGAGCTGCTGAGCTATTTCGCTGGGGCGTTGTAGCTAGACGCTGGCGAGCGTTATACGTTCATAAAAGCAACCGTATTTAGAGGACGTGCACATTCGACGTTCAACCCTCAGCTTTGGTTATACATGCTCTGAGTGCGAACGCACGTACACCAAACACTACGATATAATGCGACAATAGAAGAATATACATGGGCATGTTGACACCCAGGCGCAAGAGGCCGTTAATGCATGATAGTTGTTCTTCCCTTTTAACTGACTGATATCTATAATACCATCCTCCTCGACGTAACCATTCTTCCAAACGAGCATATAGCAATTGTTGGTTGATCGCGCCACTACAGAATTAATCGTTCCTGGAAGTGAGTAGCCTATTTGGCAGGTCAAAATCCCCACTTTTTTGGGGCGCCAAAATGAAGAATCCTTTATAGCGACAGATTTTATACCAAAAAAAACGAGTAGATCGACCCTCGGTTTTTGTTTGTTTTTTGAGGTTTCGCGGGGGGGGGGGTTGTTTTTTCTCTCGCCATATTAAAATGTTATGTTTTCTCTGATGTCCTCTTATGTTTGTCCTCTTTTAATACCCAGAAAATTTGATCTCACCGATACCCCCAGGAACCGCTTTATCTTGCTTTCACCGTAAAAGTATTATCTCCTAATTGGGTTCCCCATAAACACTTTCTGTGCGTTTTTTTCAAAAGCTAGAGAGAGAGGAATAGGTTTAAACTGGGTTACCGCCCAAAAGTGATGTGTAGCACGTGATAAGGCAAGATTTGTGGCTCTGGCGGGGCTGGGAAGCAGACACGAGCCTCACATCACTGTTTTTTGACAACTGGTTCATAAACCACCAAAATCGATCAAGAGAGAGAAAGAGAGAGAGAGAGAATTAAGGTTTAATGTCGGCACTTGATTTGGCTCTACCCCACGAGCTCTTTAATAAGACACCACCCACACCACATTTGGACCCATTATGACCCGCATCTCCCGAAACCATCCCCTTCTCCAATACTCCTTCTGTATGCATGCCTGTATCACTGGCCCAGGACCCTGGACACAACGATAGCTCATCCACCCTCGCATGCCCAAACTCAAGAGTTAGCGTATAGGAGTTAACATGTCCGACGAGCGCATTCGAGCGATTCTGCGCTTTCTCCACTACTGATGACGTCACAGATGAACTCACTTCCCGTAAAATCCAAGCCAGACGTAGTCAACCCCACGAGCGATACCATGTACGGGCTATTTGGACCACGGGGGTGGGCTCACCTATACCCCCAAACGCCCACCATGGGCCTTCTTCACGAGATCACTCCCATCAGTTTCATATACACTAAAGCGTCATATAATCAATCGATAAATACCCACACTCTCCACTAAAAATTTGGCCACAAATACTCCCACCCAAAATTGCCCTTTTTCTACTAATTTCCAACTGCAAATGCGCAGATTGACACCATTTTTGGTAAAAATAACGCATTAGTCTGACTCTACACCATGAATGCTTCGAGACGATAACCTGCATGATCAATTTGGACGTGGATGGCTCACGTATCCCCCGAATCATCCACCTAAGGCTTTCCTGACGAGTGCGCAGTTGCCCCATTACTTTACCGGCGAAATCAACCAACGGCCATCCACTGTACCCCACAGCATCAGTGAGATCGATCAAATACCCACGCTCTATACTTGATCTGCGACCAGAAGTAGGTCAGTTACCTCCGTAAGTAGTTCAATACGACTGGCTTTGCATATTCTCCACTACTCTGATCTATATTATTGGCAATGCTCAACAGAGAACAAACATACATGAAAGCACTCAAATTACGGTACTGCAAGTCGGGTTATAATGAAAGGATGCTGATAGCCGATCTAGATGTTCATGGCTGTGCATGTATTCTCATTAAACTCAGATATAAGCTCACGGAACAACATTCCCTGATATACCATCTTGGTTTACCCAGATTGCTGTGCGTGTTGAATGTACATATCCGGACAGGAGACGAGCGAATGATAACACTTTGCTAAAACCAAACAACATCTCTTTCACTGAAACCTTAGCGTGCAAGAAAACGAAGTCAATTACTTATACAATGTTTACCTATGGCTAGGCGTATTAAATCAGGTAAATACAACCTACAGAAGTATAAATATACTTGCTATAAAAGAAAATCTGGGTTGGATTTCACTTTAAACCTGTATACAACTTCAACTCAATAGTATAGATCAAAGAATGATCACAATACGGTCCGATACTAAACTAAATTTAATAATTTGTGCCAGTCTGATATAAATTGTCCTGCCTTTTTTAATTTCAGCAACTTAATTGAATGATATGCACCGTGTGACTGTCTCAATCCCCATGTGAAGTTCCGGCTCAATCAGTTAAGCGGTATCGGCAGACTCGAGTCCCAAATATCGCAAGGTTGCCTCTAAAATAGAGAGTATGTTACTTAGTCTGTGTTCAAGTACAGCGCCCCCGGGTGCCAGAAAGTGGAACCAATGACTTCAATTTGTTCAGATTGGTTCATGTACAACAAATGGATTCTTAACTCTGGAAATGAAGATATCATATGTGATGTGAGTCGTATATAAAGGGTAAATTCTGTCGTAAAAATGTACGCCCAAAGATATCTGCCCCTGATCCGGTGACGTCATGGATGACGTTACATTCGGGTCAAAGGTCACATCTAGTGACGTCACATCCGGGTTAAAGGTCACTTCCGGAGTCAAAGATCAAAAGTCATTTCCGGTCACGTGACGGCCCAGCAAGAGTGATCTGTCCCTAAAGAAGACAGTACTCTGCAGTTATTTCAATGTTAGTCCCAATGGGGAACCCACTCATGGACATTTGCGTTATGGGGTGTGGCACCTTGTTTTCTCTATCTCACCATGTAGAACAAGATGGGAGAGGTCTCACGGCAATTGGGTAACTTTCGCTGAAAAGTTATCGTGCGCTAGCGTAGTGAATAGGCAGATCTGGAGTGGACGTTTTGGGGTCGAAGTGAACCAATATCGGTCCGATTGGGTAGTGTGGGGTATCAAAGCACTCCTGAGGGACCATCCAACTGGACGGGTGAGTCATGGAGGTAAGGCTATGGCGTACATGCATAGACAGGGAATTCTGGCAAAAGCCATCGGAATAGACGTTTTGGAGTCGAGGTGGACCCATACTGGTCCGAATGGGTCGTATGGGGTATCAGTTTGAATCACTCGTGGGGGAGCATTCGACTAGACTGTAAAAGTAGGGCTATGGTGCGCATGCGCAAGCAGAAATGATGGGAAAAGGGCATTGGAATGGATGTTTTGGGGCCGAGATCGCCCAATAATGGGCGTACTGGGCCGAGGAGGATATCCATGTGAAGCGCTCTTCGGGGCCGATCAAGTCATGCGTGGATGCATGTAAAACTTTCCGCCGGAAAAATACGGAAACACGGACTTTAGCCCTAAAATATGGAAAACCTCTATCAACCAGGTCTAGATGGATTAATATCGGCTCCCATCGGATCGTGGCCTGCTGAGAGGTACATGGCTAGTAGTAGAGAAAGCAGAAACCCAGTATATTTGAACTATGGCCTTACGGTAACGCCTTTACGCCTTAACTCCTTTTCGTAACGCCTTAACACTCTATCTTAGCACCTTAACGCCTTATGCTAACGCCTTAACGCCCTAGCATAGCAGTTTTTCACCTTTTGTGAGGGATTTACAATGCTACTACATAATACGAAGGCCTCGACATGGTGTATGTATCAATCCATTCACATCAGGGAATAAAACATGCTGAGACTTGGTGGTCTCCGATGACGTTATCGCTCTACGCCGGGCCATGCTACTTGTGTGTGTTTATATGTGGGTGTGTGGTGGTGGAGATTTGTGTGACTGTGTTCGGTGGTGTTGATGTGTGGTCGTGTGTGTTGGTGGTGTGTGTGTGTGCTTGTAGTGTGTGTGTGTGTGGTGCGTGGCGGTAGTGGTGCCGTGTGTGTTGTGGTGGTGGATGTTGTTGCTGTTTTTGGTGGTGGTGCTGGTTGTGGCGCCGGTGGTTTGTGGTGGTGGCGGTGGTGTTGGTGGCGTTGCTGAGCACCCGTCTACCACAGTAACGCCGGAACGCCCTAACATCTACTATACCTAGTTCCATACTGTTTTAACGCCATTTCAGAAAGGTCAACCTTCGGCCATGTTCGCGGTGATCCGTTTGTTCTAATCTTCGTCGGGCAGGTCAGGATACTGTAACGACAATGTGTCCTGGAACAGCTGTTTGCGCATTTTGCAGGGCCTCGGTGGGTGGTAGCCCCATATCCTCCTCCAGGGCTTTGTCTTCATGATGGTCGTGTGCATGGGGTCGCTTTTCATTTCAAGCGGTAGCACGGTATACTGCTCATATATTGTCATGGCTGTTTTCCTAATGTTGAGGCGCATTTGGATGTACGCCTATTGTAAGTTATCCTGTCCGACGTCCTCGATCGCTGCAGCGTGAGTATTAATAGCTGCTGTCAAAATACAATCCCAAAAGGTAGGTTCTTCTTCACTCAGGCTTTCCTGGGACGTAGCCTGACTATCTGAGATCAAGCGCTCTATATCAGTAGATAGACTCTCAGCAGTCTGTTCCGGTATCAGTCGGGGGACTCTCAGATTCAGCGGGCCTATTCTCAGCGTCTGCATCGGCTTCGGCTTCTCGTGCCTCGGTGTCTTCATTCCCATTTATATTCTTCTGGCGTCGCATCATATCGTAACGTCTGGTGAACGTGCGTTCGCACTCAGAGAAAGTATAAGCCATGTTGACGGTTGAACGTCGACTGCGCACGCTTTTGGGATACGCTTGCTTTAATGGACAGTAACGCCCGCCAACGCCTAGCTTAACGTTGGAATAGCTCAGAGGCTCTGATTTTTCTAGATAATCCATGGAATTGACACTAATTCATCGAAATGCAGTGACGCCCGTCATTACGCCTTAACGACCGTCTCAACGCCTTAACGCCCGTCTCAACGCCTTTACGCTCTATCTTAACGCCTTAACGCCCGTCCCAACGCCTTAACACCCTATATTAATGCCATAACGCCTTATCTTAACGCCTTAACGCCCTAACCTAGCGCTTTAACGCGCTATAGTAACACCTTAACGCCCTATCGTCACGCCTTAACGCATTTGTGGTACACCCATTATACGTTGTACTTGTCATACTCGTTCGTTAGGTGTATTCTCGGCGATTTTTATCCAATCAGAAGCCGCCTTTTGAGAAACTAAAGAGCCATGGCGATCTACGAACAGTATACCCTGCTACCGCTTGAAATGAAAGGCTACCCCATGCACAGGACCACCAGAAAGACCAAGCGTTACCTAGAAGGTGATATGGAGCTACCATCTACCGAGGCCCTGCAAAATGCGATCAAAATGCGCAAACAGCTTGTGAAGTATTGATTTCTTAGCCACCATACGTAAATGTAGACTTATTAGCCATCATACTTGTCCCACTAATTTGTGCATGCAAACTTGAATGTCGCAGTACATATATATTATGATGTGCTCTGATTTTAAGTTGTTTGTTTTGATAAAGCTATTTTCGAGATTCGATGTCATGACCCTTTTGGTCAAGTATTGTAAACATCTGCGAACACAGCTATTTGTGAGAAACGGTTATATAACTTCAGACTGTATGGTTTAACATTACATGGTTATGTAATTGCACTAAATTTGTACTTTGTGAATCCCTAGTCTGATGTGCATGCTTAGAAAATGAGGCAGATAGCGATGTGGCATGTCATAACTGTACTGAGGATTTGATCGGTTTGGCACTGCACCCATTCCTTCAGGACAGTATAAAAGAGAATGTTTGGCGTTTTCAAATTACAGTTTATTCTATCATACTGTCCTACCACCATCGGTAGAGGCCACCGGTACAGTTCACAAATTATGTGAAATGTTGTGCTGCTTCAAAATGCATATAGTAAAAACTATATATCATCAGAAATCCGTTGTTGTTGTCATCCATTTTAAGTGCCGAGAAAACCACTGGCTGGACCGGAGTCTTCTGAGGGTTTATATAATTTCACCTGGATATGTCGGCGCCCCATACAAACCCACTTTCCATCGAAACTTCCCACAAACTACAAGCTGTTCCGGGACATCTTGCCGTTACAGTATCCTGGCCTGTCCGACGAGCATTACAACAAACGGATCAGAGCGAACATGACCGAAGATAGAACTTTCTGATATGGCGATTTCTGATTGGACAAGAGCAACAGAGTATACATCTAAAGGGCAAGAACGAATATTATAGATGCAGCCCCAAATGATTCTGATTCGACAAGAGCCTACGAGAATTGTAAGCATACCCAACGCGGGTCCCCCAGCGTGGGCATAATGTGATGGAGGGTATAATAAATTATGTGCAAATTTGTGAACGTATTGATCTTTCTTTCTCTCAACAGTCTGCATCATGGCATAAAGACATTACGGAACCAGGTATGGAAGACGTTAGGGCTTTACGCCGTGACTGCGTTAGACGGGAGCTCAGCAACGTTAAGCTAGGGCGTTAAGGCGTCAGGATAATGCGCTAAGGCATTAAGATAGGGTGATCAGGCGTTGCGACGGGCGTTAAGGCATTGACACGGGCGTCAAGATGGAGCGTTAAGGCGTTGAGATGGGTTTAAAGGCGTAACGACGGGCGTTGATTGGCGTCACTGTATTTCGACGAATTAGTGTCAATTCCATGAATTACCTAGAAAAATCAGATCTTCTGAGCTATTTCACCAGGGCGTTGAAGCGTTAAGCTGGGCGTTGGCGGCCGTTACTGTCCATTAAAGCAAGCGTATCGCAAAAGCGTGCACAGTAGACGTTCAACCGTCAACACGGCTTATACTTGCTCTGAGTACGAACGCACGTTCACCAGACGTTACGATATGATGCGACACCAGAAAAATGTAAACGATATTGAAGACACCGAGGCATAAGAAGCCGATGCAGATGCTGAGAATATGCCAGCTGAGTCTGAGAGTCCGTCGACTGATACCGAAACAAAGACTGCTGAGAGTCTATCTACTGCTACACAGAGCTTAATCTCAGATAGTCAGGCTACGTCCCAGGAGAGCCTGAGCGAGGAAGAACCTACCTTTTTGGGATCGTATTGTGACAGCAGTGGGTATTGTGGGTAACTTTCGCTGAAAAGTTATCGTGCGCTAGCGTAGTGAATAGGCAGATCTGGAGTGGACGTTTTGGGGTCGAAGTGAACCAATATCGGTCCGATTGGGTAGTGTGGGGTATCAAAGCACTCCTGAGGGGCCATCCAACTGGACGGGTGAGTCATGGAGGTAAGGCTATGGCGTACATGCATAGACAGGGAATTCTGGCAAAAGCCATCGGAATAGACGTTTTGGAGTCGACGTGGACCCATACTGGTCCGAATGGGTCGTATGGGGTATCAGTTTGAATCACTCGTGGGGGAGCGTTCGACTAGACTGTAAAAGTAGGGCTATGGTGCGCATGCGCAAGCAGAAATGATGGGAAAAGGGCATTGGAATGGATGTTTTGGGACCGAGATGGCCCAATAATGGGCGTACTGGGCCGAGGAGGATATCCATGTGAAGCGCTCTTCGGGGCCGATCAAGTCATGCGTGGATGCATGTAAAACTTTCCGCCGGAAAAATACGGAAACACGGACTTTAGCCCTAAAATATGGAAAACCTCTATCAACCAGGTCTAGATGGGTTAATATCGGCTCCCATCGGATCGTGGCCTGCTGAGATGTACATGGCTAGTAGTAGAGAAAGCAGAAACCCAGTATATTTGACCTATGGCCTTACGGTAACGCCTTAACGCCCTATCTGAACGCCTTTACGCCTTAACTCCTTATCGTAACGCCTTAACACTCTATCTTAGCACCTTAACGCCTTATGCTAACGCCTTAACGCCCTAGCATAGCAGTTTTTCACCTTTTGTGAGGGATTTACAATGCTACTACATAATACGAAGGCCTCGACATGGTGTATGTATCAATCCATTCACATCAGGGAATAAAACATGCTGAGACTTGGTGGTCTCCGATGACGTTATCGCTCTACGCCGGGCCATGCTACTTGTGTGTGTTTATATGTGGGTGTGTGGTGGTGGAGATTTGTGTGACTGTGTTAGGTGGTGTTGATTTGTGGTCGTGTGTGTTGGTGGTGTGTGTGTGCTTGTAGTGTGTGTGTGTGTGGTGCGTGGCGGTAGTGGTGCCATGTGTGTTGTGGTGGTGGATGTTGTTGCTGTTTTTGGTGGTGGTGCTGGTTGTGGCGCCGGTGGTTTGTGGTGGTGGCGGTGGTGTTGGTGGCGTTGCTGAGCACCCGTCTACCACAGTGACGCCGGAACGCCCTAACATCTACTATACCTAGTTCCATACTGTTTTAACGCCATTTCAGAAAGGTCAACCTTCGGCCATGTTCGCGGTGATCCGTTTGTTCTAATCTTCGTCGGGCAGGTCAGGATACTGTAACGACAATGTGTCCTGGAACAGCTGTTTGTGCATTTTGCAGGGCCTCGGTGGGTGGTAGCCCCATATCCTCCTCCAGGGCTTTGTCTTCATGATGGTCGTGTGCATGGGGTCGCTTTTCATTTCAAGCGGTAGCACGGTATACTGCTCATATATTGTCATGGCTGTTTTCCTACTGTTGAGGCGCATTTGGATGTACGCCTATTGTAAGTTATCCTGTCCGACGTCCTCGATCGCTGCAGCGTGAGTATTAATAGCTGCTGCCAAAATACAATCCCAAAAGGTAGGTTCTTCCTCACTCAGGCTTTCCTGGGACGTAGCTTGACTATCTGAGATCAAGCGCTCTATATCAGTAGATAGACTCTCAGCAGTCTGTTCCGGTATCAGCCGGGGGACTCTCAGACTCAGCGGGCCTATTCTCAGCGTCTGCATCGGCTTCGGCTTCTTGTGCCTCGGTGTCTTCATTCCCATTTATATTCTTCTGGCGTCGCATCATATCGTAACGTCTGGTGAACGTGCCTTCGCACTCAGAGAATGTATAAGCCATGTTGACGGTTGAACGTCGACTGCGCACGCTTTTGGGATACGCTTGCTTTAATGGACAGTAACGGCCGCCAACACATAGCTTAACGTTGGAATAGCTCAGAGGCTCTGATTTGTCTAGATAATCCATGGAATTGACACTAATTCATCGAAATGCAGTGACGCCCGTCATTACGCCTTAACGCCCGTCTCAACGCCTTTACGCTCTATCTTAACGCCTTAACGCCCGTCCCAACGCCTTAACACCCTATATTAATGCCATAACGCCTTCTTAACGCCTTAACGCCCTAACCTAGCGCTTTAACGCGCTATAGTAACACCTTATCGCCCTATCGTCACACCTTAACGCATGTGTGGTACACCCATTATACGTTGTACTTGTCATACTCGTTCGTTAGGTGTATTCTCGGCGATTTTTATCCAATCAGAAGCCGCCTTTTGAGAAACTAAAGAGCCATGGCGATCTACGAACAGTATACCCTGCTACCGCTTGAAATGAAAGGCTACCCCATGCACAGGACCACCAGAAAGACCAAGCGTTACCTAGAAGGTGATATGGAGCTACCATCTACCGAGGCCCTGCAAAATGAGATCAAAATGCGCAAACAGCTTGTGAAGTATTGATTTCTTAGCCACCATACGTAAATGTAGACTTATTAGCCATCATACTTGTCCCACTAATTTGTGCATGCAAACTTGAATGTCGCAGTACATATATATTATGATGTGCTCTGATTTTAAGTTGTTTGTTTTGATAAAGCTATTTTCGAGATTCCATGTCATGACCCTTTTGGTCAAGTATTGTAAACATCTGCGAACACAGCTATTTGTGAGAAACGGTTATATAACTTCCGACTGTATGGTTTAACATTACATGGTTATGTAATTGCACTAAATTTGTACTTTGTGAATCCCTAGTCTGATGTGCATGCTTAGAAAATGAGGCAGATAGCGATGTGGCATGTCATAACTGTACTGAGGATTTGATCGGTTTGGCACTGCACCCATTCCTTCAGGACAGTATAAAAGAGAATGTTTGGCGTTTTCAAATTACTGTTTATTCTATCATACTGTCCTACCACCATCGGTAGAGACCACCGGTACAGTTCACAAATTATGTGAAATGTTGTGCTGCTTCAAAATGCATATAGTAAAAACTATATATCATCAGAAATCCGTTGTTGTTGTCATCCATTTTAAGTGCCGAGAAAACCACTGGCTGGACCGGAGTCTTCTGAGGGTTTATATAATTTCACCTGGATATGTCGGCGCCCCATACAAACCCACTTTCCATCGAAACTTCCCACAAACTACAAGCTGTTCCGGGACATCTTGCCGTTACAGTATCCTGGCCTGTCTGACGAGGATTAGAACAAACGGATCAGAGCGAACATGACCGAAGATAGAACTTTCTGATATGGCGATTTCTGATTGGACAAGAGCAACAGAGGATACATCTAAAGGGCAAGAACGAATATGACAGATGCAGCCCCAAATGATTCTGATTCGACAAGAGCCTACGCGAATTGTAAGCATACCCAACGCGGGTCCCCCAGCGTGGGCATAATGTGATGGAGGGTATAATAAATTATGTGCAAATTTGTGAACGTATTGATCTTTCTTTCTCTCAACAGTCTGCATCATGGCATAAAGACATTACGGAACCAGGTATGGAAGACGTTAGGGCTTTACGCCGTGACTGCGTTAGACGGGAGCTCAGCAACGTTAAGCTAGGGCGTTAAGGCGTCAGGATAATGCGCTAAGGCATTAAGATAGGGTGATCAGGCGTTGCGACGGGCGTTAAGGCATTGACACGGGCGTCAAGATGGAGCGTTAAGGCGTTGAGATGGGTTTAAAGGCGTAACGACGGGCGTTGATTGGCGTCACTGCATTTCGACGAATTAGTGTCAATTCCATGAATTATCTAGAAAAATTAGATCTTCTGAGCTATTTCACCAGGGCGTTGAAGCGTTAAGCTGGGCGTTGGCGGCCGTTACTGTCCATTAAAGCAAGCGTCTCGCAAAAGCGTGCACAGTAGACGTTCAACCGTCAACACGGCTTATACTTGCTCTGAGTACGAACGCACGTTCACCAGACGTTACGATATGATGCGACACCAGAAAAATATAAATGATATTGAAGACACCGAGGCGCAAGAAGCCGATGCAGATGCTGAGAATATGCCAGCTGAGTCTGAGAGTCCGTCGACTGATACCGAAACAAAGACTGCTGAGAATCTATCTACTGCTACACAGAGCTTAATCTCAGATATTCAGGCTACGTCCCAGGAGAGCCTGAGCGAGGAAGAACCTACCTTTTTGGGATCGTATTGTGACAGCAGTGGGTATTGTGGGTAACTTTCGCTGAAAAGTTATCGTGCGCTAGCGTAGTGAATAGGCAGATCTGGAGTGGACGTTTTGGGGTCGAAGTGAACCAATATCGGTCCGATTGGGTAGTGTGGGGTATCAAAGCACTCCTGAGGGGCCATCCAACTGGACGGGTGAGTCATGGAGGTAAGGCTATGGCGTACATGCATAGACAGGGAATTCTGGCAAAAGCCATCGGAATAGACGTTTTGGAGTCGAGGTGGACCCATACTGGTCCGAATGGGTCGTAGGGGGTATCAGTTTGAATCACTCGTGGGGGAGCGTTCGACTAGACTAAAAGTAGGGCTATGGTGCGCATGCGCAAGCAGAAATGATGGGAAAAGGGCATTGGAATGGATGTTTTGGGGCCGAGATGGCCCAATAATGGGCGTACTGGGCCGAGGAGGATATCCATGTGAAGCGCTCTTCGGGGCCGATCAAGTCATGCGTGGATGCATTTAAAACTTTCCGCCGGAAAAATACGGAAACACGGACTTTAGCCCTAAAATATGGAAAACCTCTATCAACCAGGTCTAGATGGGTTAATATCGGCTCCCATCGGATCGTGGCCTGCTGAGAGGTACATGGCTAGTAGTAGAGAAAGCAGAAACCCAGTATATTTGATCTATGGCCTTACGGTAACGCCTTAACGCCCTATCTGAACGCCTTTACGCCTTAACTCCTTATCGTAACGCCTTAACACTCTATCTTAGCACCTTAACGCCTTATGCTAACGCCTTAACGCCCTAGCATAGCAGTTTTTCACCTTTTGTGAGGGATTTACAATGCTACTACATAATACGAAGGCCTCGACATGGTGTATGTATCAATCCATTCACATCAGGGAATAAAACATGCTGAGACTTGGTGGTCTCCGATGACGTTATCGCTCTACGCCGGGCCATGCTACTTGTGTGTGTTTATATGTGGGTGTGTGGTGGTGGAGATTTGTGTGACTGTGTTAGGTGGTGTTGATGTGTGGTCGTGTGTGTTGGTGGTGTGTGTGTGCTTGTAGTGTGTGTGTGTATCGTGCGTGGCGGTAGTGGTGCCATGTGTGTTGTGGTGGTGGATGTTGTTGCTGTTTTTGGTGGTGGTGCTGGTTGTGGCGCCGGTGGTTTGTGGTGGTGGCGGTGGTGTTGGTGGCGTTGCTGAGCACCCGTCTACCACAGTGACGCCGGAACGCCCTAACATCTACTATACCTAGTTTCATACTGTTTTAACGCCATTTCAGAAAGGTCAACCTTCGGCCATGTTCGCGGTGATCCGTTTGTTCTAATCTTCGTCGGGCAGGTCAGGATACTGTAACGACAATGTGTCCTGGAACAGCTGTTTGCGCATTTTGCAGGGCCTCGGTGGGTGGTAGCCCCATATCCTCCTCCAGGGCTTTGTCTTCATGATGGTCATGTGCATGGGGTCGCTTTTCATTTCAAGCGGTAGCACGGTATACTGCTCATATATTGTCATGGCTGTTTTCCTACTGTTGAGGCGCATTTGGATGTACGCCTATTGTAAGTTATCCTGTCCGACGTCCTCGATCGCTGCAGCGTGAGTATTAATAGCTGCTGTCAAAATACAATCCCAAAAGGTAGGTTCTTCCTCACTCAGGCTTTCCTGGGACGTAGCCTGACTATCTGAGATCAAGCGCTCTATATCAGTAGATAGACTCTCAGCAGTCTGTTCCGGTATCAGTCGGGGGACTCTCAGACTCAGCGGGCCTATTCTCAGCGTCTGCATCGGCTTCGGCTTCTTGTGCCTCGGTGTCTTCATTCCCATTTATATTCTTCTGGCGTCGCATCATATCGTAACGTCTGGTGAACGTGCCTTCGCACTCAGAGAAAGTATAAGCCATGTTGACGGTTGAACGTCGACTGCGCACGCTTTTGGGATACGCTTGCTTTAATGGACAGTAACGCCCGCCAACGCCTAGCTTAACGTTGGAATAGCTCAGAGGCTCTGATTTTTCTAGATAATCCATGGAATTGACACTAATTCATCGAAATGCAGTGACGCCCGTCATTACGCCTTAACGCCCGTCTCAACGCCTTTACGCTCTAACTTAACGCCTTAACGCCCGTCCCAACGCCTTAACACCCTATATTAATGCCATAACGCCTTATCTTAACGCCTTAACGCCCTAACCTAGCGCTTTAACGCGCTATAGTAACACCTTAACGCCCTATCGTCACGCCTTAGCGCATGTGTGGTACACCCATTATACGTTGTACTTGTCATAATCGTTCGTTAGGTGTATTCTCGGCGATTTTTATCCAATCAGAAGCCGCCTTTTGAGAAACTAAAGAGCCATGGCGATCTACGAACAGTATACACTGCTACCGCTTGAAATGAAAGGACCACCAGAAAGACCAAGCGTTACCTAGAAGGTGATATGGAGCTACCATCTACCGAGGCCCTGCAAAATGCGATCAAAATGCGCAAACAGCTTGTGAAGTATTGATTTCTTAGCCACCATACGTAAATGTAGACTTATTAGCCATCATACTTGTCCCACTAATTTGTGCATGCAAACTTGAATGTCGCAGTACATATATATTATGATGTGCTCTGATTTTAAGTTGTTTGTTTTGATAAAGCTATTTTCGAGATTCCATGTCATGACCCTTTTGGTCAAGTATTGTAAACATCTACGAACACAGCTATTTGTGAGAAACGGTTATATAACTTCAGACTGTATGGTTTAACATTACATGGTTATGTAATTGCACTAAATTTGTACTTTGTGAATCCCTAGTCTGATGTGCATGCTTAGAAAATGAGGCAGATAGCGATGTGGCATGTCATAACTGTACTGAGGATTTGATCGGTTTGGCACTGCACCCATTCCTTCAGGACAGTATAAAAGAGAATGTTTGGCGTTTTCAAATTACAGTTTATTCTATCATACTGTCCTACCACCATCGGTAGAGGCCACCGGTACAGTTCACAAATTATGTGAAATGTTGTGCTGCTTCAAAATGCATATAGTAAAAACTATATATCATCAGAAATCCGTTGTTGTTGTCATCCATTTTAAGTGCCGAGAAAACCACTGGCTGGACCGGAGTCTTCTGAGGGTTTATATAATTTCACCTGGATATGTCGGCGCCCCATACAAACCCACTTTCCATAGAAACTTCCCACAAATTACAAGCTGTTCCGGAACATCTTGCCGTTACAGTATCCTGGCCTGTCCGACGAGGATTAGAACAAACGGATCAGAGCGAACATGACCGATAGAACTTTCTGATATGGCGATTTCTGATTGGACAAGAGCAACAGAGGATACATCTAAAGGGCAAGAACGAATATGACAGATGCAGCCCCAAATGATTCTGATTCGACAAGAGCCTACGAGAATTGTAAGCATACCCAACGCGGGTCCCCCAGCGTGGGCATAATGTGATGGAGGGTATAATAAATTATGTGCAAATTTGTGAACGTATTGATCTTTCTTTCTCTCAACAGTCTGCATCATGGCATAAAGACATTACGGAACCAGGTATGGAAGACGTGAGGGCTTTACGCCGTGACTGCGTTAGACGGGAGCTCAGCAACGTTAAGCTAGGGCGTTAAGGCGTCAGGATAATGCGCTAAGGCATTAAGATAGGGTGATCAGGCGTTGCGACGGGCGTTAAGGCATTGACACGGGCGTCAAGATGGAGCGTTAAGGCGTTGAGATGGGTTTAAAGGCGTAACGACGGGCGTTGATTGGCGTCACTGCATTTCGACGAATTAGTGTCAATTCCATGAATTATCTAGAAAAATCAGAGCTTCTGAGCTATTTCACCAGAGCGTTGAAGCGTTAAGCTGGGCGTTGGCGGCCGTTACTGTCCATTAAAGCAAGCGTATCGCAAAAGCGTGCACAGTAGACGTTCAACCGTCAACACGGCTTATACTTGCTCTGAGTACGAACGCACGTTCACCAGACGTTACGATATGATGCGACACCAGAAAAATATAAATGATATTGAAGACACCGAGGCACAAGAAGCCGATGCAGATGCTGAGAATATGCCAGCTGAGTCTGAGAGTCCGTCGACTGATACCGAAACAAAGACTGCTGAGAGTCTATCTACTGCTACACAGAGCTTAATCTCAGATAGTCAGGCTACGTCACAGGAGAGCCTGAGCGAGGAAGAACCTACCTTTTTGGGATCGTATTGTGACAGCAGCTATTAATGCTCACGCTGTAGCGATCGAGGACGCCGGACAGGATAACTTACAATAGGCGTACACCTAAATGCGCCCCAGCATCAGGAAAACAGTCTTGGCGATCTATGAACATCTATACCCCACTACCGCTTGAAATGAAAGGCGACCCCATGCACAGGACCATCATGAAGACCAAGCGTCACCCGGCAGAGGATATGGGGCTACCACCCACCGAGGCCGTGCAAAATGCGATCAAAATGCGCAAACAGCTGTTCCGGGATACATTGCCGTTACAGTATCTTGGCCTGCCCGACGAGGATTAGAACAAACGGATCAGAGCGAACATGACCGAAGATTGAACTTTCTGATATGGCGGTTTCTGATTGGGCAAGAGCAGCCGAGAATACATCTTACGGGCAAGAACGAATATGACAGATGCAGCCCCAAACGGGGGCTTCTGATTGGACAAGAGCCTGCGAGAATTGTAGACATATCCAACGCGGCTTCCCCAATGTGGGTATGATGTGATGGAGGGGATAATAAGCTATATGAAAACATGTGAACGTATTGACCTTTCTTTCTCTCAACTGTCTGCATCATGGCGTTAAAACATTATGGAACCAGGTATAGAAGTTAGGGCTTTACGGCGCCACTGCGTTAGATGGGCGCTCAGCAACACTACCACCGCCACCACCACAAACCATCACCACCACCACAAACAATCGCCATCACCACACACACACACACATACATGTATTTGGGGCAAAGGGGGATATTAACTTGCAACATTGTAGCGAACGACATGCTAGCGTGCAAACAATGTTACAACAATGTCTTCTTTTTGCTGGACGAACACTCGTGTCGTTACAATGTTGCACAATTAGGAACATCGTTTCCTATAAGAAAAATTGTCTTTTAATCACCGTTTCTTACAGAGAAAACTTCACATTGAAATGGGTATCCTATAAGGAATTGATAAAATTTCTCTCAAAGGAGACGCTATTCCAATGTAGTCAAACGAGTACAGTTCTCGTTTGGAGGAATGTCCCCAATTGAATAGCGCCTTTTCAATATGAAGTCCTCGATTGGCACAAATACAAACTCACCACAACCACCGCCACACCACACACACACACACAAACACACCACCACACATCACGACCACCACCACCACACACACTTACCCCCACACACACAAGTAACCAGACAGGCCCGGCGTAGAGCGATGACGTCATCGGGGACCACCAAGTTTCAGCATGTTTTATTCCGTGATGTGAATGGATTTATACATACACCTTGTCGACGCGTTAGTATTATATAATAGCTTGTACAATCTCTCACAAAAGGTAAAACACTGCTATGCTAGGGCGTTAAGACGTTAGCATAAGGCGTTATGGCGTTAAGATAGGGCATTAAGGCATTACGATAAGGCGTTAACCATATCTGGCCTGGGTCTTTTAGGACCTGTCCTGGCCTGGGGCGAAATGTCTCCCCCCCCTAATTATTTGTTTTACTCTTTGAGCTAGGGGGCTGAAACTTACCACACTATACCCTTGGGTCAAGCTCTACCAGAAAATGCACCAAAAAAAATCCCAGATGGCCGCTTTGATGACGTCACAGTGACGTCATTCTCAAAAACGGTATTTTTTTGGTCGATTTTTCGGTCGGATTTTCCGAATTTTTTATTTTGGCAATTCGGCAAAAACTGCATGATAAATTAGTAAATATTAATGTGATGTGAAATCAAATAGTTTTTGCCCACTATTCATCGCGGAAAAGCACAAATTTTTAAGCAATATGACGAAAACATCAATTTTCTGATACCCCACATGGCCGCCATCTTGAATTTACCCATGATCCTCTGCTCGGGCGGTTATGCAAATAGGCTCAAAATGACCCCAATATGATAAACTATAAAGTCACGGAGTTTCAGCTCAACGTTTTTGTCGTTCCCGAGATAGCGCAGAAAGTTTGGTGGGGGGGGGGTACTTTGTCCCCTCTCCCAGGTCTGGTAGGGTTAAGGCGTAAAGGCATTCAGATGGGGCGTTAAGGTGTTACGGTAAAACACTCTACAAAGACCAGAGGGCAAATATACTGGGTTTCTGCTTTCTCTACTACTAACCATATGCACCTCTCAGCAGGCCACGATCCGCTGGGAACCGATATTAGCTCATCTAGACATGGTTGATAGGGGTTTTCCATATTTTTGGAGCTAAAATCCGTGTTTCCGTGTTCTTTTTCCGGGGAAAGTTGTACGTGCACCCACCCATGACTTGATCGGCGTCGAAGAGTGCTTCACACGGATACCCTCCCCGACACAGTGCGCCCACTATTTGGCCACCTCGACCCCAAAACGTCCATTCCAATGCCCTTTTCCCACAATTCCCTGCATGCGCATGCGCACCATACCCCTACTGTCACTGCACATCAGTCCAGTCGAACGCTCCCCCACCAGTAGTTCAAACTGATACCTCATACGACCCATTCAGACCACTATGGGTCCACCTCTAAAGCGCCCATTCCATTGTCCTTTTCCAAAAATTCCCTGTATGCGCATGCGCACCATAGCCTTATTTCCTCGACCCATCCATCCAGTTGGATGGTGCCTCACGAGTGCTTCACTTTGATACGTCATATGACCCAATCGAACCAATATTGGCCCACCTCGAGCCCAAAACGTCCACCCCAGATCTGCACGCATGTGCACGATAACTTTTCAGTGAAAATCACCCAATCGCCACGAGACTCCTCCCACCGTGTTCTACATGGTGAGATAGAGAAAAGAAGGTGCCACACCCCATACCGCAAATGAGTGGGTTCCCCATTGAGACTAACATTGAAATAACTGCAGCGTACAGTCTTATTTAGGGGCAGATAACTCTTGCTGGGCCGTCAGGTGTCCACAAATGACCTTTGACCCCCGAAGTGACCTATGGCCCCGGAAGTGACCTTTGACCCGGATGTGATGTCACCGGATGTGAGCTTTGAACCGGATGTGACGTCACCCATGGCGTCACCGGATCAGGAGCAGATAACTCTGGGCGCTCATTTTTACGAAATAACTTACGCTTTATATACTACTGATATGTTTCCATTAGATATTTAATGCTCCCCTGAATATAGGTTGCAAAAACGCTCTTTGTTGTAACATTAGAGGTGGATATGTAGACTACTAAGTGATAACAGATTGTCATTTACTAATCACTATTGTTAATTTTTTGGTGTCTTATTGTTATTTATACCTGTTTTAAGATTGTCAATATAACACTGCTAATACAGCTATTCGAACTTCTTTTTAGATATTTTTTTAATTTTAATTCTCTACTTTTGTTAATTGATTTAAACTACAGTGCTTGTAAAACTATAAATTGAGCAAAGAAATGTATAATGAAATATAAATAAAGCATTGTGTTGATGGGTCGCAAAATCCGTATGGCAAGCGGCCCGAAAACTACAATTTCAGTCATAATCGACATTACACATAAGGTTGTGATTGATGGACATTCCAATCGTTTCATAATTTTTTGATATTTCTCCTCATTATATATTCCCAGTTAAATTTATTTTTGCTCCGTACTGTTGCTGGAAATTGCATTTGTGACGATTTCTCCTTCGTTAAAGTGCCCAAAAATTTACTAAGCAGCTTTTGTCCAGGAAATTGACTGAATACAGAATTCGAACAACCGAGCGCAAAGGAGGTGCTCGCTTTAGATGGATATTTCCCCCTTCAGAGTCGCCCTCTGCCGCTCCATTGTCTCGCTCCGAGCCGGCCGGTAAATTGTGACGTAATGCTCAGGTATTCCCCAACTCTTTGTCAGATAAGCGAGGCCAGTCTAATGGGAAATTCTGGTTCATATTCTCATACAGTTGCCATTAGTATTTTCATGAACGACCCAGATATTTACGAACAATAATCAGTTATATTAATATATAAACCGACTCGAAAACTGAAAAATCACTGCCAAAAGTTCAGCGAACAATAATTAAGGAAGTAACTGCAAAAAAAACATATTGACACATGCATAATCACTTGGGAAAGCAAGCGCCACCACTTGTTGAAAGTCATTTCCTTAATAAAGGCCTTAATATAAGACAAGTTTTAAACCTTATAACTTTTCAATTCATAGTTACAACTTTCCGCTGCCCTTAGACGAAATACCCTCATGTAGAAATTATAATGTGTAACAATTAATTTTTTGCTCTGCTGGATCGTCAGAATATTCAAATACTGAACAAGTGGTCTGACTGTGTGTGTGGAGTTAATTGTGTGCAATTCTATTCACGAATTATAATAAAATATAGGATTTTGTGCGTTAGGGGTTCGCTGTCTTTATTTCACGTGACCATTGCACGTTAAGTCCAAAATGAAAATGAGAGAAAAAAGAAAAAAATGGAAATATTTTTTTCAGGGATTTGGGGATTCGAACCAAAATGTTCGTTTTCTTTTAATCTGTAGTCCGACACTGTAACCATTCGGCCAAGCAGCAGTTACAATTATCAACTTGGGGAATCATGTGCCGAATGGCGGTGAACTACACCCTTTCAGAGCACTACAATCGTTTTGACATATTTCAATATTATGAAAATATGACACCTATAACCAAAACGATTTTTCAGTATCATTTTGGATCAAACCCACCGCATTTCGATATGTAAGACTCGTTTTGGTTAAAGGTGTCATAATTTATATATGAAGGGAATTCCCTTCAAGAATATCGCAAAAAATTGCAAAAACAAACAAATGCTTATTTTCTAATACTCGTAATATTTTTTTGACAAATCTTTTCTTGGTGAAAATTGAGAACATGAAAATTCATTATTTTCTCTCTCAAGCTAATAACTTTTGAAGTAAACGAGAGGAAATTATATTTTCAGATTATAAACGCAACACACTAAGGAAAAAATTACGGTCAAACCGAACACCTCCTTTGGCCAAAAATTCCGTGTTCAGAATATAACTGTGATATCATCAACTACATGTACGTGGCTACATCTGTCTCGGATTGCAGTTTTCATCAATCGATATGTCTCGGTTAGATATATATAGCGAAAGTTTGAATATTCTCATCATATGGTTGTTCTATATCACAATTCCAAGGCACAACTTTTTGTAAATTTAGACGCAGTTTTCAAACGTAGGCGCAATATTTATACTTTTAGACGGAATTTTATAAAAAGGAGCTGATTGTATAAATAGGGAACATATCGGCGCAATTCCACGAAGTTTGTATGATTATAGGCGCGATTACAAAGACGATGTGTGACATGTTATACCAGAAGTCCATAAAACTTGGACGTCTGGTTATACATAATGTAGAATAATTAAGGAATAGATAATTGTGTACTGCCGCAATACACCATCACGATGGAATAGGACGAATCTAACTTTGACTTCGAAAGTCGAATGGTCCGAGGATTTAAATGTGCAGACTATTTCTATTCGTCGTGGTATATCAGAGGTAATTTACGGCAGTGAACAATTATCTGTTTCTATTCTACTATACTCTAGATAAAATACTGCTCGAAATAGCATAAAAAAATGGATGTTTTTCCGTGAAGGACAAGTTGATTATCGTCCTCCAGTACTAAAATGAGTTGGCCCAATGAGTTGATCAGATTTTCCTAGTATTCAATGAAAGAAACAATAAACTTACATCTATACTAATTTTGGCAAATTCAGGTCGAAAGTAGTCCAGTTTATACATGTTAAATAGGTTAATCAGTAATTTAAAAAAACCGCCTCATGTTAAACAGATAGGCACGCCAGTGAGTGAACGAACCGCTGTCAAGACATGTCCCAATGCGCCTGGTGGTATATCGGCCCAGCTGTATTGTTAAGGGATTAGCTTGAATTTTGTTGAAAGGCCCGATTGGATTGAGTGAGTGTGATACAATGCCAAATATACGATTATGTGCAATATATAATTATACGCGCCATATCATCCCCCTCCCTACACACGCACACGTCACCCTCCCCACGCCCAAATGCTTTATATACGGGACGAAGATTATAACTATATGTGCTTGTGTCAGACATTTTCTCTTTCGAGGCAAGTAGGTGGCCCTGAAAAGGACCGTTTACGTCAAACATCTGAGCTGATCAGCAGTTAGATTTGGCTCGAATATATCGTTGCCTTGTTGTGTGCGGTATCGTCGCATCTCCTCTCCTCGCTATCGTATCGGTCTGTATTGACGATCGTCAAAAGGACCGTCTTTGTCTTTTCTTCTCTCTCCCTCACTCCGGCTATTCAGCTACCTGTATGTCCCAAATTTTCCTCGTCATTTTCGTCGTCGTCCGATTCGTATTCAATATCCATGGCCTCTTGTCCGTACAGTTGCCGCCGGAGCTCATTGATAACTTCAGCCTTAGCCAGGGCGTATTCGTAGTATAAGTTTCTCGTATTTTGTACCACGGACATCTGCAGTCGAAGACTGTTTCTGGACGTTCTCTTATTTCTCCGGTTGGCCAATTCGTACCGAAAATACAACTGCTGAAGTTTCTGATCCAAAACATAAACTTGATCGCATGCGATGTGATATCGGGACTCCTCGTCGTTTAGGGTGTCTTTGGTATTTTCGATCTGGCCTTCCATAGTTTTTCGTCGGGGATCCGTTGGATATAACGTATTAACACAAAAGCGTGCTATATTGCAATGGTGATCTGCGGTGTTTCGACCACGTCTTATAGTGTGCATTACCAGCTGGGATGTGTTCTTACTTGACAGATGGGGGCACAAGACCAGACAAGCCAGGGCGAGTAATGCCCCATACTGTCCAAGCAAAACAACTGAGAATACCCCTATCAATTCGGCTTTGACTCTCTATTGTAGACCTTATAACGGATTATCCCGGGCATATCCGCTCAGAGTTCCCAACAACTGCTAAGTTTGGACAATGCAAACAATGAGCTATAATCTCGGTGACTGTGCTTTGATTCGATTCTTTCTATTCTCTGTGGAGAATTACTTGTCCAATGATTAACTAATTCCTGTGATATATAAAATAACTACCAACTGTAGGCCTTGTCTAACGTTCTCATTGTACTTGTATGTCTATAACACTTAAAGAAAAACACGAATGTCATGTGTTGTATATCGGTTGAAATGTGAAGTGGTCAGATTGTGGGAGTTTTAAAGTCCCTCGAATATATCATATACTTTCGCATAATATGCTCCAACAAATAGTTGAATGAACAAAACAGATTTATGTTCCTTTCCTAGGAATCAATGGAATATCGTTTTCAGTATAATTGCCTTTTAAGTTCTCAATGATTCTACTGAAAACAATGTTTCTTGCAGGATAACATCGGGTACGGCATAACACACACACGCCCATTTAAGACACGAAGGACGCCTTGGACCAAAAAGTCATTTAACCTGATGATGATGCATGTGCCGTGGCATATATCTCCACTGCTGAAAAATCTTTTTAGTCCAAGGGTCCTCCTACGTGTCTAAATGTCTGTTTGAATTACTCGATTTATACCTTTTTTCACGAAACAGCACATGCTGCGATTTAAATTTCATGTCATAACTATAATCATAACACAGTCGAGCTACAGCTTTCACATATTGTGTACATATATTTTCGCTTGCCGTTACAGTAAAACACAATTATTTTTATGACATTTTATTTTTTCGATTTCAACCGCACCACGTATAACTGCCACCCTATCGTACCATCTCCTTTATAATTAGCCCAAACAATACGTTCTTGGATTTTCTTCTCGAAACACTTGAAAAAGATACAGGAGGGATGTTGGCTCATTTAAACACCGTACCCCCAAGTCACTGAACATGGAGTTCTACATCTCTTCCACCACATCCAATATATTTTATGCTCGTAAATTTACAGTAAAAATAAGTGTTGAAGACATGGTGATAATTTACAGTGAATAGTAGCACTGTACAACGGAAAGTACTGAGAACGATATTGCCAGCACTTTAAACTAAAAACACACCGTTATTTTTTGTCGGGTTGATTCTCCAGCAGTCTGTCGATTTCGACGTGTGCACTCTCCAATTGCGTGACCTCTTCATGACCTCTGCCCACTGCCTCAGTGATTCGGTTGTGCATAATGAAATCTACAGTTGTCTCAACATCGACCAGCATTTTTAACAGTCGACAACTGACATTAATGCGCATCAATTTTCTGAACTGTAGAGATCGTGGTACTCCCATTGAGAATTAGTGATAGTATAATCGTACCAATATCTTTAGGCCCCGTAGGCCAACCATATTCCCAGAGTCATCAAGCTTAGGCTTCCAAACGGTCAGGGAGCAATCGGCCAGCGAGTTCTTGATATCAATGTTTGACCTGGAAGCAGGGTACCGCTATCAACTCATATCGCCGAGATGCCGCTTATTTTCAAAGTATAAAAGTTGGAAAACAGCAAACAGACTATTCAATTTTAGATGCGTTGGTCAGGATTCTCCATTGCATATGCTCAACACAACTTATAAATTCATAACGTGTGTACCGAATCTGGCAATTATATGAAGTCTTAAAAAAAAATACGGTGTGGTGTAACATAATCATTTTTTCGCAGTGTACTATGCGACACGAGTTGTTGTTGTTGTTCTTCTTGTAATTTATCGGATAATTTTCACGAATTTTTCTGCGAGATTTTCTGCCATGTTTTAAAATCTCTTGTATTGCTGATAAATATTTTAATGTGATTTACTTCATTAATCAACAGATTATATTCTTCCCCAAGAGTGCTAGCTGTACTCTCTATTTGAATAAAGATTTTTGTCTTGAGCACCCCCAACATCCGACCGTCGCCAGCCGGTGAAACGGTGGCCAGCCGGTGAAACGGTGGTCAGCCGGTGGGGCTATTTTCGCAATACAGGCGAGGGGGTGTTAGCAATTTGGATTTCTTTCACAAGTCTTGTGAGGCTATGGGCAATATAATTGGATATTTATTTATGGGAAATAACAGTCGTCATTTTAATCGTTCAGTTATGCAGCAGAACGCATTGTACTTGAAGATTCATACGAACACGGAGAGCGATGCTATTTTCGAGCTTAGTTTCGTTTTAAAGTTGTTCGTATCGCTAATGACTGACACTAATCGGTACAGATTATCATGCGTAATTATTCCTTATTCAATGCTCTTTGTATGTCACCCAAACTTCAATGAATTTAATACGGTGAACAGCATCAAGAAAAGTGCGGCAGCATGTAGCCTGGATAGACGCACACGGTGTGACTTTTTAATTAATATCAACGCCAATTAAATCCATCGAAACAAAGAGCATTGAATAGGGAATAATTACGCATGATAATATGTATCGATAAGTGTCAGTAATTAGCGATAAGTACCGTCTGAAAACGAAACTTCACTAGAAACAGCATCGCTCCGCGTGTTTGTACGATATCTTTAAGTACAAGGCGTTCTGATATGTAACCGAACGATTGAAATGGCGATTGTTTTTCCCATGAATGAATTTCCATTAGTATTGCCCATAACCTCAGAATAAATGTGAAAGAAATCCAAATTTCTAACACCATCTCACCTGTGTTGCGAAAATAGCCTCACCGGCTGACCACCGTTTCACCGAATGGCGACGGTCGGATGTAGGGGGTGTTGAGAGTCAAAAAATCTTGGAACTGAATATCTTAATTGCTTTAACTTACCTGGTACCAGGTATACTGTACATACCAGAGTTAACATCTTAAAATTTTGCATTTGAATTTGTGATTACGTACTCCTCAAAAATATTGGCAAACATTAATAAGTTGTCAGATTCAATAAGCAAAGTGGGCCAGGTTCCTGCTACCAGTGATCTATGCACGTTTAAAAATTGCATTACCTATGTTACAACCAATTCGCCTTTTGCGCATTATTGAGAGAACAAAGAAAAGCCTGTGCGTGCAGTGACCCGTGTCTTCAGCTGATCAGCTACTGGTTCGTATAATTTCACTTTGTCATATCTTTTAACCAAGGATCATATTTTTAACAGTTGATATATTTTCATGTAATATTTGCCAAATTATACATAATTCTAAGCATAATGACACTTTCTTTAAATACTGCGAAAATGTAGTTCATATGCATAAAATTATGTTAGTTATCACCAAATCAAAATATTGACCTGTGTTAAAAGATAGTGCAAAGTGAAATTATACGAACCAGTAGAAGATGAGCTGAAGTCTCGGGTCACTGCATGCACAGGCGCGGATTCCAGGTTTCATAGCAATGTAGAAGAGGTTAGAGCTAGGTGTTCATGCTTTGCAAGTTTATGGATCAACGGAAACCCATCCTCCCAATGTCAGAGTTTGTAGCCTCCTGAAAGTCGATGTAACACCCTCCGACTGCACTGTGCAGGAAAATGCTCATTCGGTCTGCAACGATTTTGATCGACGCTGCATGGGAGCATGTATCTCAGATATATACTGGCTGCATTTCCCATCTCTAGCGTATGCAGAATCTGCATACACGAGAGATGGGAAATGCAGCCAGTATATCTTGTGAAAGAATTAACAAGTTTTTTTCTTATTGAGACCACATGGGAAAACATCTTGTTTAGCTGTGACATGCTGAACCTCCATTTAGAAGAGGACTATGCTGATTTGCCGAGAGCCATGAAGGCAGAAGTCGCGCACCGCGCCTTATCCCCCAGTGCAATTAAATGGTAGGCCTAAATCTGCATGACTGTAGGAAGAATTCAATCTGATGGCATTTGAATGCGGAAACCCGACATCAGTACTATCAGTACTTTCACTACAATGTATGTCCGTTTTCCCCCTCGTACGACTATGGTAGGCCGTAGGGGACAAAAATCACCATTTGGTGTAGACACATATTATTATCCAATCACAGAGCTGTTTTACGTGTTGACATTAATTATTATATGTCTACATACAATTTAATTCGATATCATATCGAATTATTTTATATCCGTATACATATTATTTAGATACTGCATCAAATATTTCGATGCTACATCAAATTAATTTGTATCCCCATTCAAATCATTTCGTATCCGTATACATATTATTTATATATGGCATCCCAATATTTAAAAGTGTGGTTGGCCACAGAGGACAAAAATTGCTATTTGGTGTAGACACATTTCAGTCAACCATATCACAGTTGTATGTATGTCATACATAATTCATTACATATGTCATACATAATTCATTCAATCACGACAACTGGAAATATGTATGACATGCAGTAATCGCTTCCGCCACAAAATGTTGCAACCATAAAGTTGATTCTATTTGGCTGTAGTGATAAAAGGAGCGGAAGTGATTTATGGCTGTAGTGATAAAAGAAGCGGAAGTGATTTATGGTGTCTATAATTCCGACGATTTCATTAGTTCAATACGATGCTACATCGAAATATATTTAGGATGCCATACCTAAATAATATGTATACGGATACAAAATGATTCGATACAGTATCTAATTCATCTGCAATGCGTATACAAATTAATTTGATGTAGCATTGAAATATTTGATGCAGTATCTAAATAATATGTATACGGATATAAAATAATTTGATACGATACCGAATTAAATTGTATGTAGACATATAATAATTAATGTCTACACGTGAAACAGCTCTGTGAATGGCTAATAATATGTGTCTACACCAAATTCCGATTTTTGTCCCCTACGGCCAGCCACAATATAAATAGTGGGATGCCATACCTAAATAATATGTATACGGATACAAATTGATCCAATACAGTATCTAAATGATGTGAATGGGGATACAAATTAATTTGATGTAGCATCGAAATATTTGATGCAGTATCTAAATAATATGTATACGGATATAAAATAATTCGATATGACATCGAATTAAATTGTATGTAGACAGATAAAAATTAATGTCTACACGTAAAACAGCTCTGTGATTGGCTAATAATATGTGTCTACACCAAATAGCGATTTTTGTCCCCTACGGCCTACCATATACGACACAGCGGAAGGTCGGAATTAATATTTGCTCCTAAAATGTGCAGGGTCTGTTTCGTATCAAATATTTTCTATTCTCTCCAAAAAAAGTTTCATCCAAGTAAGAATGAAGTTCACTCAGTTTGTGTTTATAGTTGTTCTCAACCAACTCGAGCTTGAGAAATCAATCAAGTTGAAGTCACCAAAGACAGAGTGAGAAAATTAGTTCACTTGTGAAAAATGAAGATCACTTGAGCTAAACTTGAGTGAAAACTTTCAAAAATGACTTGAATCAATATCTACACTAGAGTGAAATATAATATTTGGGAATTATCCAATTTATCGGTTTATAAACCTCATGGTGCTCAAGATAAACAAAAATCTTTATTCAAATAGAGAGAACAGCTAGGAATCTGGGGGCAGAATATAATCTGTTGATTCATGAAGTAAATCACATTAAATTATTTATCAGCAATACAATGGATTATAAAACATGGCAGAAAATTTCTTGGAACCAACTTTTATACTAAACAAGACAGTAGGATCTGCTTTCAATACTGCAGATATCCCTTGTGGGAAAATTTAAATCATTGCTTTTATCTGTCTACCGGAATGAAAGGAAAGAATGTTCCAGTAAACAATATTCCTTTTCATGTCTTTCTCTTCAGGAAAATGTCTACTGAGCTGTAAATCAGGAAAAAATGTCATAAATATAGGTTAAAAGTTTTATTTGCAGACCTCGGAAATATGACTGACTAAAATTGTAAATGTGCTGCTTAGCACGAGATCTTCGTGGACGTATATATCTGGATTATCTTCAGTGCAATTCGTAAGATTTTGCAATACAGTTGAAACATTCTCAGCTGACCCCTTCAAGAAATATATTTTCATAGTTCATATAATTGAAAGAAAATGTATATTTAAAGTAATTAAAGATATTTGACAATCACATCATTATGCTTGATCAGGAGACTGTGTCAGGTATAATACTGGGTGGCGTGATACCGCCGAGTGAACTCTCCCTCTCCCCCCCCCCCCACCAACCCCACTATGGGATGGGTCAAAACCAGTTCACCGCAGTTTGACAGTAACTCAGTCACGTCCGGTCAGTGAGCTTTACATAGGACCTTGTTGTGCAGCTACGAAGAGGGAATATCCAGTTACAAACCACTAAAAAAGAAACACAGACTGATAGGTAGTATATCGACTGCGCACATCTTGAGAAAACTATATTTCCTAATACTCGCCGCTACAACTTCACTTTTCTGTTTACTATATATTTTGGTCCGCACGTGCGCCTGTGTTTAATTACAAGGGGCGTCATCTTGAAGGTGTATCACCCAGCTAGCCACCTGATGTACTAACATATGTCGTTTGACATTAGCACAGGATTTATATAGCGCTGATGCCAGATATAATGTTCTGTGATATTATATCTGAGTATACTGAGATTGTGGTGGTTTGTGACCTTTCATACAGCTGTGAAACGAATTAAAGTCATATGAATCATGGAGCTTACTCATAGGAATATAGCCCGCCCTCTATTGTTTTTCACACAAAGATAAGTCTACCGTTCTGTACAATGAAACATCGTGCATTTTCCCCATGGATTTTTTCCAACTGGACATTTTTCTCACCCAATAATTTTAATGAAGAAGACGGAAATGATTTTGATCCTTTTTCTTACATTTTAACGAAGATCACTGATGCCACGAAAATTTGGTGAGCTTTGTTAAGGTTTCACTGTGTAATATTCATTTATTCAGCACAGGAAGTCTTAAAATTTCACGTTATGAATATTAAGGATGTCCGCTGGTGGTTTTTGACTTTGGCAGCCATTTTGCCTGTTTTTCTATTGGGTTATCTCCCTTCCCTAGGTTAAAGAGATGGGGATTTAACTCCTTTAAAAGCCTTCTAGCCGAGAATTTTGCACACCAACATCCATCCAATTTGCTAAATTTTGATAGACATTGTGATTATCCGCAAACAGTTAGAATATAAGAAAAAGTTAAATACTATTTATATGAATTTTTCGTGAATATGCTTCAAAACTAGGGCTATTCCCTATACTTTCTGGGTTATCAAATTGAGCATGGGTCAGTCCACATAACGTTGCCTACAGCTAAAAAATGCACACCAACCTATATTTATTTCTTTGTTTTTCCTCATATTACACAATTATGAAAGCAACAACACACATTTGTCAAAAAGTTAATTACTTTGATTTACCACCAGCGGACATCCTTAATATATTTTGCCAAAATATATTATACTGGTCCAACATCATTTAAAATTATAGCTTGTGGGAAATATCTATAGTGGGGAAATGTCCGTTGTGAAAATGTCTTTGCTCTAGGTGGATAGGGGATTTCCACGAATACACGCATAGAGCTAGAACTACTTGTTTATGGAGAGGGAAGAGAGGGGTGGAGCGCTTCAACATATCTAAATAGAAAAAAAAAATGGTAATACGACGATACGATTCTTAAATTGCCCAGAATCAGTGATACCAGGTCAACAAACGTGAACTGCATTGTAATGAGAAATGAGACCATATCTGTGTCATATACCAGTGCAATTGTTAAATGCAGATCGTATATCTGATTAAAACCAAAGTTCAGTCGCATGTTAAAAGTGAACAAACATGTCACCCCTGTATTTGATAGGAGCGATATTTTGCCTCGCTCTACCCCTATGTCAGGGGACGTCGTGGTTCGTTCAAGGGCGTCACCCTGGGGGGTTGGTGGGGATCCCCAGAGTTCAAGAGGACAGGGATCCGCTCCCAGATCGTTGGATAACACAGAAAGTCGATCAGATGAACTATGCCGACAAGCGGACATGGCAACAGGTCAGATACTACACCGGGGCTGCTCAGCAAAAAAAATCAGTACTTAGCTCATATTGAGATCACCTTATGATCAGACATTTTTACCCATTATTTTTATGAATTGTCCGTCGGAATTATTTCGAGTTCTAAACTTCAGTACCTTCTACAATTCAAGAGCAATTGTTAGGTAGGTTTTGAATTGAAACAATTACAATTGCCTGGTTGGATTTATGGGCTACCGAACGTCATTGAAACGAAAAGTAAGGGACTATCTATGGTTGGCCATCCCTGCCAGAATTCGTCATTTAGAGGCTGCCTCTAAATAATATATACCATGGTATAAAATGCCAAGCCTGCCATAATTCGTATTTAGAGGCTGCCTCTAATTATTTTGTACCATGGTATAAAATGCCGAGCCTGCCATAATTCCTATTTAGAGGATGCCTCTAAATCGCCAAGCCTGCCATAATTCCTATTTAGAGGATGCCTCTAATTCATTTTAGCCGTAAGTCATAAACAACTCGATGTCATATCAAGAATATTAAATTTGACCAATGAGTAAACTTGTAACAAGCGTAGAGATATGGCACCAAATTTGTGAAAGCGCATATCATTGGTGGAAGTAATAAGAAGGCGAAAATTTACGACTTACGGCTAAAATGAATTAGAGGCATCCTCTAAATAGGAATTATGGCAGGCTTGGCGATTTTATACCATGGTACAAAATAATTAGAGGCAGCCTCTAAATACGAATTGTGGCAGGCTTGGCGATTTACAGGCATCCTCTAAATAGGGATTATGGCAGGCTCGGCATTTTATACCATGGTACAAAATAATTAGAGGCAGCCTCTAAATACGAATTATGGCAGGCTTGGCATTTTATACCATGGTATATATTATTTAGAGGCAGCCTCTAAATGACGAATTCTGGCAGGGATGGCCAACCATAACTATCATTAAGGGTTTCAACTTCAACTTTATTTACACTCTGATCACATTTGCGACATATGAGGTAGACTACAAAAATTACACTTTTAATATTGGATTTCAAGGACTCGTTTGTGCTGATAGTCCGAGCTTCCTTTGACCCTGGCCAATGACGACATATAGTAAATTATAGACTGTCTTTTGTGGCTGGAGGCAGAGAATTATCACCTGAAAACTAAAGCTAAAGGACGACAACCACGAGGACGCACGGGTACCCTTCACGGTCCCGGTAAAAAAATTCTATAAAAATCATCTGGCCGTTATATTGCGCTTACCTTACACAAGTGAATTACTGTATAATTTCCGTTTTCAAAACTCATACGACAGCTTTTCTTTCACTTTTTCAAAATATTGCCCGATATCATGACGTGTATTATCGCTTGATATATGCACGCTTCAGAGCAAACTCCTAACATCGTATGCTCCGTTTTACAGGCTCACTCATTATTATTCATTCTCGCGAGCCAGTGTATTGATCGATCTGCTAGGATCGATACACTGGCTGGGATATTTACCCATACAAGTTCTGGATATAAATAGATCAAGGGGTTGCCTCTAAATCAACCCAATCAGTGAACCCGCTAAGCTAGTTGATTAGGCCAATCCGCTGCGAGGTATGAGATGTGACAGGTTTGCATTTCATCGCGGGCCCAACTGCTTTGATATCAAGCTGAAATACACATCGGAAGTCAAAGCAAAAACCGCAGGCTTGAGATACCGACATGCTAATTCAAAATTATATAATAGAGGCGTCGACTCAAAAACTCATTCGAATCACCAAAAATGTCCAGGTAAACACTCTGCGAGAGTTTAGGATTTACCTGGACTTGTGAAGATGCCTATTATTATGCCCCAGTCCAGTGCAGTGGAAGACTACGTGGGCATGTATCACGTGATAATTTGAACCGCGCCGAGCTAGATTTGTATTCTGTCGAAAGTAGGCCAGTCAGAGCAAGATTTTGATAAAGTGAAAAAACAGCGTCCGTAAACGACATAACTTGCGAAAAGGGGTCTGATTCTGTAGAGAAATTATTCAGTAATCCATTGGGTGTTCGGTGAACTTGACCGATTATCTTTTGCCTCAATCTTCTCACTGTTTCTCCCATTCGCAAAACTGTGATTTCCAAAGGTTTTATGATTTATTTGTATTAACAGTGACCTTGACCGTTGACGGTTAGATCTGAATAGCTTTCTAGTTTGCCAAAAGTTTGATCACAATCCACGTCATGGACTGGCGTAATAGCACGGACCAAGTTTCAATATACTTCTGTATTGGTGATCACCATGCATGGCGTTCATCATTGGCCTCAATTTCCTGGTATATGCACTCCGAAATAAGTGAAATTCGAGGGTTTCTGGGTCACACTGACCGTGACATTTGACCTCAGTTTTATTTTTCCACACATCGCCTTTCCCTCATATATCCACTCGCAAAATTCTATTTTCAATACATTATGAGTTTTAAGACACAATGACCTTGACCTTTGACCAGATGACCTCAATTTTTGGTACACGACATCTGCATGACCCCATAGTTATCCTGCGGAAAGTCGAGAAAAATCCGTCAATATTTTGGAGAGTTGAGGAACTAAATATGTCGAGAGCAGAAGAAGGAGGACGTGCATCCCATAGGAATAACTAAAGCTAACGTCGCCCAAAACGTGACGAAGGAGTTTTTCCAGAGTATACCATTCTCCCATTGTCAGAGTTTGTAACCTCCTAAACGTCGGTGTAACATCTGACATTAGGAGGTATACAACCTGATGCCATGGGAATAGATTAAACATTACATGCTCGTTTCTGATTGTTTAATTGCAGCGTTATTACATCAATATGGATAATTACAAGAAGGAAGGTCCAGTATTTTTGATGCTGGGTGGCGAGGAAGAAGCCAATCCAGCATGGCTCCATAATGGACAGTGGGTCAAACTAGCCATGAAATATCAAGCCCTGCTTCTTTTCTTGGAGCACAGATTCTATGGCCAGAGTAGACCAACAGAGTGAGTTTTCTGATTTTAATGTTGGTTTATTTCTAGTATAATAGGTACCGTATGTAAACTGGAAGTTTACCAACCTGAGATTATTACATGTACTGGTAATGGAAATTCTAAGTGCTACCAAGCGTCGAGCCATGTCAGATAAAGAGAGACAGCGGGGCATGCGATGTTGAGCTTCAAGAGCAAAAAAAAGATAATATAGAAACATTGACAGGGAAGGAAGGAACATTTTAGGGAAACATTATTGAAAGGGGAAAACGCGAGTAGTTAGAGCTAGCGGATATTGGTGATAAAGAGATCGCGATGTTTCGAGTCCAAAGCCATCTCTAATAACTGGTAAGATGTGGTACGAGGTAGAAACCATCGCTGCTAACGAGAGAGAGCGATAGCTAGAGCTTCGGTGCAATTGCTAAATAAAAAGAGTGATGGTTAGCATCGCAGTGTCACTGCCAATAACAAGAGCGATATGATACGAACTTGAAACCATTGCTGATAAAGTGGTGGTTAGATCTTTAAAGCCATTGATAATGACGAAGAGCGATGGTTAAAGCTTCAAAGCCATTGCTAATAATGGAAGAGATAGGATACGAGCTAAGAACCATCGCTGATAACGGAGCGCTCAATCGATCACTTTTATAGAGAAAACGATGCTATTATGACGAAAAACAATGGTTGTAGCTGGAAGAAATTGCAAATAACGAGATAACGATGATTAGAGCTAGACAGCCATAGATAATCACGACAGAATGTTTAGACCTAGATTAGAGCTAGATGACCCTGCTAATAACGAGATAGCGATGTTTAGAACAAGATGACATGGTTAATAACGAGAGAGCTATGTTCAGAGTTAGATGTCATTGTTAATACCAGGAGAACGACTTTTAGAGCTGAACATTATTGCTAATAACGAGATAAAGAACTAGATGCCATTGCTAATAACGAGAGAGCTATGTTTAGAGCTGTGTATTATTGCTAATAAGGAGATAAAGAACTAGATGCCATTGCAAATAACGAGAGAGCTATGTTTAGAGCTGTGTATTATTGCTAATAACGAGATAAAGAACTAGATGCCATTGCTAATAACGAGAGAGCTATGTTTAGAGCTATGTATTATTGCTAATAACGCGATAAAGAACTAGATGCCATTGCTAATAACGACAGAGCTATGTTTAGAGATGTGTATTATTGCTAATAACGCGATAAAGAACTAGATGTCATTGTTAATAACGACAGAGCTATGTTTAGAGATGTGTATTATTGCTAATAACGCGATAAAGAACTAGATGTCGTTGTTAATAACGACAGAGCTATGTTTAGAGATGTGTATTATTGCTAATAACGCGATAAAGAACTAGATGTCATTGTTAATAACGACAGAGCTATGGTTGTAGCTGTGCATTATTGCTAATAACAAGAGAAAGATGTTTAGAGCTAGATACCATTGTTAATATCACGAAAATGATTTTTAGATTGGGAGATTATTGCTAATAACGAGAAAAAGATGTTTAGAGCTAGAAGGCATTGTTAATAATGACACAGTGATGTTTAGAGCTAGATACCATTGTTAATATCACGAAAACGATTTTTAGATTGGGAGATTATTGCTAATAACGAGAAAAAGATGTTTAGAGCTAGAATGCATTGCTAATAATGACACAGCTATTTTAGAGCTACTTGTCATTGCTAACAATGACATAGCTATGTTCAGATCTTGACGTCATTGCTAACAACCATAACAAGCGATGTCATAGGGAGATAACATTGCTAATAAAGACAGAGCGATATTAAATGGGTGGTTGAGTGGGTTCAGGTTCCTGTTGCTTCAATGCATTTTGCTGAGAAACAACAGGAACTTGAGAATGTGATGCTAGCACTGTAATGTCGCTTGTCTTTATTGCATCATGTAAGCGTCCTGTCTGTGTCTTGTGCGCTGTCCTCAGTGTTTTATAGGGTGGATGGATGGTGTCTGGTTCCATGCTGCTTCAAAGATTTCTTCTTTGAAGTAGCAGGAACACAACTGGGCTGGGTGGTGCTTAGTTGGTTCGTCGTGATATAGCTGAAATATTGTTGAAAGCGACGTTAAATTCTATTCACTCACTCACTCTATCCTATAGTCTTACTCAATGTATTCAACCTTCTTACATGTATTCTCTTTAATCATATCTTGAGCCTTTCGGGCAACATTGATTTTACACGAATGCAGATGAGAATGTATAGACCCTATATTAATTTATTTAGAAAGATTATAGAAACATTCCAACTTGTACTATTTAAATTCAATTAATGTTTGGTGTTTCATTATTGCAGCGATTTAAGCACCGATAACTTGCAGTATCTGTCCGTAGAACAGGTTTTAGTGGACACCGCCAACTTCCGGAAATACATTACCAGCAGCCTAGCACTGACCAATGATACTAAGTGGATAGTCTTCGGCGGTTCTTATGCAGGTGATACCGTATTTTGGCAAAGTTGCAACGTATTTGAATCATACGATGGCAAGATCCATTCGTATCACACCCATGAATCATGTGTAAAAACAGTTTTTGTCTTCAGTGTGTAGTGATCGCGAACATTTGTCCGAACATTTAACAACAGTTATCCAATCAACTGGCAGCTGTCGGTCATGTGACGAAGCCGCTCTCATATGACACAACAAAATGGCTCCCATCACATGACCGGCAGCCTCGTTGCTTGATCGCGGCGACTGGCGGTCAAGAGAAAATGTTTGCAGTGTGAGAACAAACTGTTCTGCTCTAACAACAAATTGTTCGTAGTGTGAGTTGGGTTATATGTGACGTATCTAACATTAGCAGCATGTATAACAACCTTGTATGTGGTGCTAGCCAAGTTGGCATGGCTTCGTTCGTTCCTACACAAAGTGTAGGAACGAACGAAGCCATGCCAACTTGGCTAATGTGATGCATGAATTGACTATATATAGCATTAGGTAAGTTTTACAGTGAATGCATCAGACATTCATATATATATACGAACTCGCATATATGATTCACATACATGTGTACTTTGCAACTTTGCCAGTTTACGATGTAGACCTACACTATTTTCTGAATAAAATACCGTGAGGGGCTGTTGGTTCTGGGATACAGGGGTATAGAAGTTCGTCGGTTCGAATCTCATGATTGTAGAGTATTTATTATCGTATTTCTTCATAGCTCTACAATTCTAGGTATATGAAAATTTTGTATTTTAATTCCATCAAACTATTTCAAATAAACTTCGAACTCATTTGTGTCATCAAAATGTTATTTGTCGTCGGCAGGTAACTTGGCGGCTTGGTTCCGATTAAAGTATCCCGATCTTGTCGATGGAGCCATAGCTTCGTCGGCACCTGTCTATCCTCTCAAGAATTTCAAAGGTTTGTATCAATATTAATAAATTAATATCCGATCAACGCTCCTCAGTTGTATATGTCGCTATAGGTTTTACCGTCGTGCAACAACGCGAGGATCTACCAAGCATGATATCCCTTCCGCTTGGATTTTCTCCGGCTTAGCCCAATACACACCACGATGGTCTAATATCTTTTGATGTGTATCTTTTTGTGTAGACGTCGTGGAACCAGCGTATTCCAGCATGGGTTAGATTTAGGGCCAGGTATTTGGTATAAAAACCTTGGGAGAAATGGAGGCCGAGATCCACCTCCGACAAGGGAGCAAACATTGTGAATACGTGTCACATGTCTATTACATATTCATGAGATGTAGTCACTGAAGGCCAAAATCAGTATGAAGTGAACAGATCCATACAAATAACGATATATATATCGGTGTCACCATTCCAACCTTTCGAGAGTCATTTTTGATAGTCCATGGTACAATACTTTGAATTTATCTGCGAACGGATTTCTAATTTACAGATTATCTGGTAGGCGTGGCTGAAGGAGTCCTGATCAAAGGTTCATCTAGCTGTTACAGCGTTATCGAGAACGTCACACAAACAATTCTCAACTATACGACGATGTCGTCTGGCAGATCACAGCTCAAATACATTCTCACGTATGTGGACTATAGTCATCGTAAACTACATTTTCACATCATGTTTTTCAAACCTATTCCTTACAAATTATATCTCAGCTTGTCTGACCACTGTAGGCTAATCATAAACACGAACGTCCTGATCATTATAGGTTCAGCTTTATATCCCTAGACCTTCAGTTTGGAAGACCGGTCTGATTGTGAGCTTGTATCCAGACAGACTTGTGATGTCAGAGCTGAAGGATAACCAAGCAAATACCAATAAGTTCTCTATCAACCAATCTATAAGATATCTCCCAGCCAATCATTTATAAGTTATCGACCACCCAATCTCCTATAAGTTAACTACCAGTCAATCTATAAGATATCTCCCAACCAATCAGTTATAAGTTATCGACCAGCCAACTATAAATTCCCTACCAGCTAATCAATAAGATATCTCCCAAACAATCATTTATAAGATATCTCCCAGTCGATCCCCTGTAAGTTCTCAACCTGGCAATCAATAAGATATCTACCAGCCAATCACTTATAAGTTACTGACCAGCCAAACATATATAAGTTTTCTACCAAGTAATCAATAAGATATTGATTACTTGGTAGAAAACTTATATATGTTTTTCTGCCAAGTAATCAATAAGAAACGAAAGACATCCTGAACTGACGAAATCAACTATCCACAAGACCAGACGCGCTATATGCCTGAGATGCCCAAGTGTTTAATACAAAATATGATCCTTTGACTTTCAAGCAATATAGGACACAGTCTGTCATCCTGTACACCGTTACGCACTCCAAGCAATGTTACAGGCACAGATTTCTGGAAGTACCCGCCTATGGTTCTCCCAGTTTTTTTCTGGACGGCTTTGTGTGTATGAAGGGGTACAAAGACAAAGGAATCACCCACGCGACGACTACAATACATAATGAACACATTTTTACCAAAAACCTAAGCAAAAACTGACCGACGAACTTGTACATAGTCAATTCTTCTCTTCTATTTATATCTCATTCCGCTCTCTCCATTTTATTTATCTATTTATTTATTTACTTATTTATTCATTTATTTATTTTTTTGTATTAAAATATAGCGTTTGTAAACAACACAAATGAGAAATGTAACGTGGAATTAAAATAAAACATTTAGTTGATGGGCCGCGAAATCCGTATGGGAAGCGGCAATTTAAAAAAATCAATAAGAGATCTCTCAATCAATCATTTATCAGTTATCGACCAGCCAAACATTTAAGTTCTCTACCAGGCAATTAAATAGATACTTTCAGCCAATCATTTATAAGTTATCGACCAGCCAAACATATATAAGTTCTCTCTTAGCCAATCGATAAGATATCTCACAGCCAATCATTTATAAGTTATCTCCAGGACAATCCCCCTAGAAGTTCTCTACCAGCCAAACTATGAGATATCTCCCAGGCAATCATTTATAAATTATCTCCCAGCCAAACATATATAAGTTATCTCCCAGTCAATCTATAAGATATCTCCCAGCCAATCATTTACAAGTTATCGACCAGCCGAACACATATACGTTCTCTACCAGCCAACCAATAAGATATCTCCCAGCCAGTCCCCTATATGTTCTTTACCGGCCAATCAATAAGATATCTCCCAGCCAATCCCCTATATGTTCTCTACCGACCAACCAATAAGATATCTCTTAGTCAATCCCCTATAAGTTCTCTACCAGTCAATCTATAAAATATCTCCCAGTCAATCCCCTATAAGTTCTCTACCAGTCAATCTATAAGATATCTCCCAGCCAATCCCCTATAACTTATCTCCCTGACAATCTATAAGATATCTCACAGACAATTGTTTACAAGTTAGCGACATGCCAAACTCCTATAAGTTCTCTACCGACCAACCAATAAGATATCTCCCAGCCAATCCCCTATAAAATCTCTATCAGCCAGTCTATAAGATATCTCCCAGCCAATCCCCTATAAGTTCCTTTTAGTTCCAATCTACATGTATAAGGTATCGCGCAGCCATTCTGTACGATATCTCCCAGGCAATCATAATTATAAGTTGTCGACCTGCCAATCATTTATAAGTTATCGCCCGGCCAAACACATATAAGTTCTCTACCAGCCAATCAATAAGATATCTCCCCGCCAATCCCCTGTAAGTTCTCTACCAGCCAATAAATAAGATATCTCCCCGCCAATCCCCTATAAGTTCTCTACCAGTCAATCTATAAGATATCTGCCAGTCAATCATTTATAAGTTATCGACCATTCAATCCCATATAAGTTCCCTACCAGTCAATCAATAAGCAATCTCCCAGCCAATCTCCTGTAAGTTCTCTACCAGCCAATGTATACGATATCTTCCAGCCAATCCCATGTATGTTCTCTACCAGCCAATCAATAAGATATCTCACAGCCAGTCGTTTATAAGTTATCGACCAGCCAATCCCGTATAAGTTTTCTACCGCCCAATCCATAAGATATCTTCCAGTCATTCATTTATGAGTTATCGGTCAGCCAATCCCCTATAACTTCTCTACCAGTCAAGTTAGAAGTTATGTCCCAGGTAATCATTTATAAGTTATCGAGCAGCCTATCACCTGTAAGTTATCTTCAATATATCAGTCGCACGACAGGTAGATTGGTTCTGTTGTTCTGCTGTCGAGTTAATCTTGTTGACCATATAATCCAATCAGTGTATTTCACAATATGAAATATTTATTTTCAATCCGAATCTAAGCTGTCAATACTGCAAACGAAATACGTATTATTTATCTATCCGTGTAGATTGTGTGATGACATGACAAACCATAACCCTATGGACATGGCGAACTTGTTTTCCTTCCTGTCTTCGACTGTGGATGAAGTTGTCCAGTTCAACGATGTAGCACGACAGTTTGAGGTGAGAAATAAGCGTCCTTGATGATACGGTCATGATAAATAAAAGTGAAACCGGACACATCAGTTTTTTAACCGAAATGTTGGCTTCGCCTATCACATGACACTACAGAGATGAACGTCATTTAGATTCATCTCCATATCAGACATTCATAGCTATACCAGATTTCATCGCCATACCAGACTTCCGCCGCCATACCAGATATTTATGGCCATACCGGACATCCATGACCAGACCAGACACCCATGGTCATGCCAGACATTCAGACCATATCAGACGTCCATGCCCATACCAGACACCCATGGCCATACCAGACATCCATAACCAGACCAGACACCCATGGTCATGCCAGACATTCATAGCCATATCAGACGTTCATGCCCATACCAGACATTCAGGGCCATGTCAGATATCCATGGTCATAACAGATCTTCGTCGCCATGCCAGATATTCATGGCCATGCCAGATATTCATGGCTATAACAGACATTCAAGGTCAGACATTCACAGTCAAACCAGACATTCAAGGTCATACCAGACATTCACAGTCAAACCAGACATTCAAGGTCATATCAGACATTCAGAGTCAAACCAGACATTCAAGGTCATACCAGACATTCACAGTCAAACCAGACATTCAAGGTCATACCAGACATTCAGTCAAACCAGACATTCAAGGTCATACCAGACGTTCACAGTCAAACCAGACATTCAAGGTCATACCAGACATTCAGTCAAACCAGACATTCAAGGTCATACCAGACATTCAGTCAAACCAGACATTCAAGGTCATACCAGACATTCACAGTCAAACCAGACATTCAAGGTCATACCAGACATTCACAGTCAAACCAGACATTCAAGGTCATACCAGACATTCACAGTCAAACCAGACATTCACAGTCAAACCATATATTCAAGGTCATACCAGACATTCACAGTCAAACCAGACATTCAAGGTCATACCAGACATTCACAGTCAAACCAGACATTCAAGGCCATAACAGGCATTCAGGGCCATGTCAGATATCCATGGTCATAACAGATCTTCGTCGCCATGCCAGATATTCATGGCCATGCCAGATATTCATGGCTATAACAGACATTCAAGGTCATACCAGACATTCACAGTCAAACCAGACATTCAAGGTCATACCAGACATTCACAGTCAAACCAGACATTCAAGGTCATATCAGACATTCAGAGTCAAACCAGACATTCAAGGTCATACCAGACATTCACAGTCAAACCAGACATTCAAGGTCATACCAGACATTCAGTCAAACCAGACATTCAAGGTCATACCAGACGTTCACAGTCAAACCAGACATTCAAGGTCATACCAGACATTCAGTCAAACCAGACATTCAAGGTCATACCAGACATTCAGTCAAACCAGACATTCAAGGTCATACCAGACATTCACAGTCAAACCAGACATTCAAGGTCATACCAGACATTCACAGTCAAACCAGACATTCAAGGTCATACCAGACATTCACAGTCAAACCAGACATTCACAGTCAAACCATATATTCAAGGTCATACCAGACATTCACAGTCAAACCAGACATTCAAGGTCATACCAGACATTCACAGTCAAACCAGACATTCAAGGCCATAACAGGCATCCATGGCTGTACCACACATTGGTGGCCATACCAGGCATTCATGGCCATAAGAGGCTTCCGTCGCCATAGCAGACAATCATGGCCATACAAAACACCCATGACCATAGCAGACATTCATAGCCATAACAGACTTCCGTCGCCATGCCAGACATTCATGACCATACCAAACATTTCATGGCCATACCAAACATTCATGGCCATACCAAACATTCATGGCCATACCAGACACTCACGGCCATATCAAATACTCATGCCCATACCATACATTCATGGCCATGCCAGATATTCATGACCATACCAGACATTCATGGCCATAACAGGCATCCATGGTCATACCAAACATTCGTGACCATAGCAGGCATTCATGGTTATAAGAGACGTGTATGGTCATATCAGACATCCATGGCCATGCCAGACTCTCATGGCCATAAGAGACTTCCTTCGCCATAGCAGACATCCATGACCATGCCAGACTCGTATGGCCATAAGAGACTTCCTTCGCCATATCAGACATCCATGGCCATGCCAGACTCGTATGGCCATAAGAGACTTCCTTCGCCATAGCAGACAATCATGGTCATACCAAACACTCATGGCCATAACAGACTTCCGTCGCCATGCCAGACATTCATGGTCATACCAAACTTTTCATGGCTATACCAAACATTCATGATCATACCAAACTTTTCATGGCCGTACCAAACATTCATGGCCCATACCAGATACTCACGGCCATACGAAAGACTCATGGCCATACTAGACATCCAGGCCCATACTAAATATTCATGGCCATACCAAATATTGCCAGACATTCTTGGCCATACCAGATACCCTTGGCCATACCAGACATCCATGGCCATACCAGATACCCATGGCCATACCAGACATTCATGGCCATACCAGATACCCATGGCCATACCAGACATTCATGGTCATACCAGATACCCATGGCCATACCAGACATTCAGGCCCATACCATACCAGATATTGCCAGACATTCTTGGCCATACCAGATACACATGGCCATACCAGACATTCATGGCCATACCAGATACCCATGACCATACCAGACATTCATGACCATACCAGATACCCATGGCAATACGAGACATTCTTGGCCATAACAGATACCCATGGTCATACCAGACATTCTTGGTCATACCAGATACCCATGGCCATATTAGACATTCATGGCCATACCAGACCCCATGGCCATACCAGACATTCATGGCCATACCAGATACCCATGGCCATACCAGACATTCATGGCCATATCAGATAGATACCCATGGCCATACCAGACATTCTCGGCCATACCAGACCCCATGGCCATACCAGACATTCATGGTCATACCAGATACCCATGGCTATACTAGACATTCATGGCCATACCAGATACCCATGACCATACCAGACATTCATGGCCATACCAGATACCCATGGCCAAACCAGACATTCATGACTCATACAAGAATTGTATGACCATACTAGGCATTCATCTCCGTATCAGACAATCATCAATATATCAAATCATCGCCGCATCAGAGATTCATTTTCATATCAGAGATTCATCGCCATATCTGACATTCTTCATATCACATTCATCGTCATGGCAGAGATTCATTGCCATATCAGAATCATCGCCATACCAGATTCATAGCCATATCAGACATCCATTGCCATAACAGTCTTTTGTGGCCATTCCAGACATTCATGGCTGTACCAAATTTCTTGGCCATACCAGATACTCATGGTCATACCACATTTTCATCTCCATACGAGAGTTTCATTGCCATATCAGAGATTCATCATCATATCAGAGATTCACCGACATGTCACAGATTCATCGGCATATCACAGATTCATCGCCATGTCAGTTTCATTACCATATCAGAGATTCATAGCCATCAGAGGTTCATCCTAATATTATAGATTCATGGCCGTAGATTATAGATCTAGGGTCATGATAAATAAAAGTGAAACCGGACATATCAGTTTTTTTAACCGAAATGTTGGCTTCGCCTATCACATGACACTACAGAGATGAACGTCATTTAGATTCATCTCCATATCAGACATTCATAGCTATACAAGATTTCATCGCCATACCAGACTTCCGCCGCCATACCAGACATTCATGGCCATATCGGACATCCATGACCAGACCAGACATTCACCGCCATAATATCAGACATATGTCACCATATCAGACATTCACAGCCATAATATCAGATATACGTCACCATATCAGACATTCACCGCCATAATATCAGACATACGTCACCATATCAGACATTCACCGCCATAATATCAGATATACGTCACCATATCAGACATTCACCGCAATAATATCAGATATACGTCCCCATATCAGACATTCACCGCCATAATATCAGATATACGTCACCGTATCAGACATTCACCGCCATAATCAGACATACGTCACCATATCAGACATTCACCGCCATAATATCAGATATACGTCACCATATCAGACATTCACCGCCATATCAGATATACGTCACCATATCAGACATTCACCGCCATAATATCAGACATACGTCACCATATCAGACATGCACCGCCATAATATCAGATATACGTCACCATATCAGACATTCACCGCCATAATATCAGACATACGTCACCATATCAGACATTCACCGCCATAATATCAGACATACGTCACCATATCAGACATTCACCGCCATAATATCAGATATGTCACCATATCAGACATTCACCGCCATAATATCAGATATACGTCACCATATCAGACATTCACCGCTGTAAGTTAATCTGACAGACACCACATAACAATCTCCTCATCCCCCAGCACTATCCATCCCCCACCCATATTTCCCTCTTCATAGGTTGCTTAGATACCTATTCATTTCTACCAAGACTAAATATCGCATATGAATTTTGAATACAAATATGAAAGCGTCCAAAAATACAGTTTATATAAAATCGTTCAAATGTCTGTACACAATTAGCAATGACAAACATTATTAATACAAATAAATGTGTATAGAGAACGCAACGGATTCTCCAGAGATGGAAACTTCTTGCTCGTTTTACAGAATGCAAAAGCATGGAGCCTCAGTATCAAAGTGATGTGCCAGACATTGGATAATCCGCCATTTCCTCAGGATCCTATATACCGATACTCGAACTTTCTCCAAACGTGGTTGAAAGATTTTGGACTGAGCTGTCTGGAATATCAATACAGCAAAATGATCCAAGATATGAAAATTACAGATTGGAGTAGCGATGTAGCAGAAGGAGGTGAGAAACAATAATGGCCAGCACCCGATATGTCAGCATACCATTAACTTACTACACAAGATTACACAGAGGTGTATGCCATTGAGGTGTGAAATCAGTGGTATACTGACATACTAGGTGTCCGTCACTGTTTGCTATTACTGCCAATTACTGACAGCGCATGTTCCAGTTCATAGGGCCATTCCATCTGCCAATGCCAGCTGAAGCACGACGCGTGGTCTCATTGTAACTTCCCGCATAATATAATTGCCCGTTTCCAGTTCAGAACTCCCCAGGTTTTACACGTTCAAGATAGGGGAAAGGCAATATTTTGGCAAAACGCCTGCAAATCGAAATTTCCAAAACCGCCCCAAATTACAATGTCGAAAAGAGGTCAACTGAACACGTTAAATAGATCCAGCTTTGTGTATTGCATTCAAAAATGTGGAACCTGAAGAGTTTATCCATCTTTAGCCTGGGTCATTTCGTGGACACATTCTGTATTCCATTCTGCATGTTTTCTATCTATAGCTCGTCAATGGTTGTATCAGTCATGTACGGAGTTCGGGTTCTTCCAAACATCCGACTCCAAGAATCAACCGTTCGGAAACAATTTTCCAGACAGGTAAGCACAATCTTTGTTATCATCATAAGTCTATCAAACTAGAAGTGTGACACTTCGCTATTGTCTCCCACTCGACATGCTCCCCAAACAGACAACAGCCGGGTGTGTCTCATGTCACACATATATTAAAACATAACATAACCGCTAGATTTAACGTTTGATCCGACTGCATCTTTGACTTAAATGTCACGTGAGCAACAGAAATAACCCACAGCATGCAACAAAGTGCCTGTTCGAAGCCAGCTATTGTTAGCGCCAACCTAGAAAGACCTAACAATCGTCACAAACGTCACATGTGTGACTTAATCAATGATAACTGAGGATGCTACCGCGGAAAGAGGCGAATAAACAAAAATCATACTTCTAGTTTGATAGACTTCTGATATTATTTAATTTGTCTCAACCTTCGCACATTTTTGCACTTGGAATCGGGTCTCAGTGTCCCTTGAAGGCAACATTCCTAGTTAGAAACTGGTCAGGATATAAATTGATCGATCTAGCCATCACTTGATTAGGAGCACGTCTATGAAGGGCGAGAGCAGTGTGCGTATGAATATTATCAAAAGTCCATCTAACTACTTCAGATATTATTTGTGTTATAAATCAGCCTGAAAGTGTCCGTTTTAATATTAAGCAACCAGAGAGCCCCAGCCGTTTTTCTTCCATGGCTGGTTATAGGGACATCACATTCGCAATTGCTCGGCCTATTCCGTCAAAGTCATAATATACCTCGCGCATTAATAGTGTAAGGATTCTGCACTGTCCATGCCTCTGTGGTGTAAACCGTGATCCGCCACACGTGAGGCACACCACATGCTATAGGATGTGTTTCCGCTCACATAGTCCTCTTTGTACTTTTCCCTTATCAGGAGATAAAATATACATTCAAATGAAACGGATATTCCCTTGATTCGATCCCCGAAGGATCTCTTCTAATTTGAGATGTTTCTCCTGGTTTTTCGTCTCAAGCTGATCTCCATGGTAACGGAAGTTATACAGCTGACATGCGCTGGTCGGAGTTTCGGCGTGATACTGTGCTTTCAACGTGATGCCAATATGGAGTCCTAGCAGTGCGGAGAGGTACTATGTCCTACATTAGGATACGAGACCGATCCAAGTGACGGACATCAATGTGTAATGTGTAGCTTGGAGTGACGTCAACACTTCGTACTAACCTAAAGTTAATCTTGCAATGAATTGGTAATTGTGGTGATTGGTGTCTCCCTATGGACTTGTTTTCCAATCAGACGAAGTATTGGTCCTCTGAACTCCCTGTTCCCAAAGGCCAGCACCAGTGGATAGACGATGGGACACAAGCTGGCCACACAAACACCCAGTACATACAGTCCGAACGGAACAGTGGTGTTGATCACCACATTGATTGTGAAACACTGATAATCTACAGCAAATAATGCGAGTAGTGGGACATGCGCGATGACAAAGATATGTCCAAAAAGCAGTAATATGAAGACAACAAGGCGATGACTGCGTTCGCCCTGTTTCCTCTGAGATGAGTTCGGCCCTGAATTCAACTTCAGCGTAGGCATATTCATGGTAATCAAGCGTCTCTGTTGTCGAGCTATGCAAAACACTTTTGCATTGAGAACCAGGAGAATGGTCATCCCTGGCGCAAAAGTGCTCCAAAATACGAAGCCCACATACTTGCCCGGGGTGGATCGTAGAAAATTACAGGCTGGAAGGGTCATGTTCATCTGGGCTCTCTCCCGGATGTTGTTGACTCCGATAATGGGAAGGACTCCAATGAGAGTGGAATAAACCCAAATACCCATGATGGTAATGAACACCCGGCGCCGGGATATCAGGCTTGGATACCGTAACGGAAAGTGTATAGCCATATAACGCTCTAACCCGACAGCGATCATACTGAGGAGTGCGGCAATTGGCAGGGCAAGGGTAGGACTGTTCACGATCACACAAGCCAACTCATTGTGGCCGAACACTTCAAACTCCCCGAGCAGATGTCCAGGGTAGGTCATAGAGCCGATCAGCATCCCTGCGACGGCGAGCGACACCATGAAGCAGTTTGTTTCTGTCCGTAAATGTCGAAATTTGACAAAAGCTAAGATGATTAGAAAGTTCAACACTATGATGACAACACTGCAGATCACTGTAAAGACCAGTCTCAGCACGCTTATTGTGTTCCACACTTCCCACGTTTCCGTCGTCGAATTTATCGGATCCATCACGAACTACTAAAATGTCTCCAGGGGGAAGTTTCCTAAAATTACATCTTCCTGTTTTGGCTCACTCAAAAACAAGATATAAGCCAGATTGGCCCAATAATGTTCCTGTAATAGATTTCGATGAAGCGATGATCTCTCCCTCTCGGTGAATGACTCTCACTTCCATTAGTTATAGATTACATCTGTTTACTCAGCTGTGTAAGCAAAGAAGTCTGAGAATTATCGGTATATCATGGAAAAGAGATACTTAGATTTATATCATCGAATGTCTGTAATGGATTGTCCATCCCATATATGCCGTGGTACTCTCTGTATTCTGAACTACTCTCATATCTTCTGCTGTTCATATCGATATAAGTTATTGATATGCACCGTCCTCTGTTCACATGTAAGATGTAAGAAATAAAAAAATGCCTTCCTCGGCGATAAATATCAGTATATGTACTCGTATAATTATCTCAGTGTATAGGTGTATTCACCATCACGTATGATGCAGTTGAATTGCCGGCCTGGTTAAACGGGATTTTGTCAAATCAATTCTTTGGCAAACAAATATCCAACAAGCTACCATTGAAAGAGACGGTACGGAGAAATCCTTCTTTGTCTTCTCTTTTCTGAACCTCGCCACCGATGTAAGCCTCATAAGTTAGGTAAATAGAACATGTACAACATGAAATCGAAATTTCATTATCGTCTTTTGAAAAGGAATCTTGTATTTCCCAGAAATAATCAAAGTAATTACTCTGAAACCTGATGAAGTTGTATACCTGTATGCCTCCTTGTCCGCTGAATGACAAGTGTTCAATATCTTTTTCAATAGACTTGAAACCTGACGACGTTTTATTCCTATTCCATCCCGTGATGCAACGGGATATACCTGTCATGACCATTGGCAGGTGGGGATCACTGTTATACAATTCCATTACCCTCATATAATACGACATTGATTTAATTGCCATCTAAAGTAGAAACTTTTTCCGTGCTCTTCATCAACAATCAACAGATAATTTAAATTTTCAAACAAATATGGCAGACCATCGTGAGATTATTACAAATGTATTCACGTTAACATTATAGGCAATGCGACAAACTTTTATGCTCGCGTGGTCTTATCAGTGGGTTTATCAAAATTAATAGTTTCTATGTCAATTAATTGATGTAATTAGTTAACTATAATTTGGTTAATCAGTTAGTCAACCTTACTGAATGTCCATTGCATCATGGAATCGAAAATTGGCCAAAACGTTATCAGGTCCCGGGTTATGAACAAAAAGTTATCTGAGGCAATTGTCAAACAGTATTTCTCATAATTTCTAAGTCTACAATCCACGTTCATTCCGGATACTATTAGTACTATAAGTATAATCTGATATCGCTCTAGTTCGGATTTAAAAAAAAATCAGAGAACGCTGATGTATCAAATGCCAGTATGCAAATATTTCAAATATGCTGCGCTGGTATACGGTACTAGTTTACCAGGGATGGATTATTTGCATATATGTTATTGAACATATAATGAAAAAGTGAACTACTATCTATGTTAAATATATGCCCGTGTGGTTTCAGCCCTGAAGAAGTATTCTGTTTGTCTATCTGTACAAATCCGGGTCACGTATATGTGTCTACAGGTATGTGATATTTGCCTCTGCATAACTCACCATTTCGCCTGTTTATTACAGTTTCTTTGTCCAGCAGTGTAAGGATGTATTCGGTAAGGAAGAATATGTGATAGACGAAGGTATCTACAATATCCTACAGACCTACGGCGGTTATAAACCCAACATAACCCACGCCGTCTTCGTCAATGGAAATGTAGATCCTTGGCGCGATCTCAGTATTACCGAAAATCTTCCCGGTGACGTCACGGCAATTAACATTGCAGGTAAAGCACCCAAATCATCGTCATGAAATTAACATGTGTCTCTTTATTTCCCAACACTTGCTAAATCTGTCCAGCACCATGCCGCAAGACTAAGTTAACATAAAATAGACATATACGGATGAAGAGATAAAGACACCATATGCATAGTTAAAGTAATAGTGAAGTGACTGTTGTCTTTTTGTTGTTGGTCTCACAGAATATTTTGGATAATGCTGTAAAATGTATGCCTGAAAATAATAACATTTGGTGCGCAGTGCTATTAGCTCCTGGACTTCCTGATCGCGCAAGCATGTAACCCAACTATAAAGTGAAAACCGTAGGCCTACCAGTAGTAGGTAGAGCGCACGAAGGCCATTATTTTCCAGGGAAATAACTCTGTTTTGTGGAGGTCACGTGGAGGGGGCGCCACCAGCTCAAGAGACCAAAAACTACCTCCAGCACAGAAGAGTTCCAATCTAGGGGGAGGTAACTCTGGGTGACTATAGTTCCGGCAAAGGGCCCCTGGGCCTGTATTCTTCCGCGGTGATGCGGTCTGGTGGTGATGTGGTCGCGGGAAAAAGCTTCCGCGGAGAAAAAGTAGTCCCCAGACTTCAAATACGCTGCATGGTCCGATTGGGTTGAGTGAGGTATCAAAGTGAAGCATTCGTGAAGGAGCATCCAGTCATGGGTGGCTGCATGTAAAATTAGGATTTTTTCCCGAAACTATAAAAAGTGGAACACGGACTTTACCTCTAAAATAGGGGGAAAACCTATCAACTCTAGCCAAAAGGGCTAATATCGGTCCCCGGGCTTATTGGGGCCTGCCTATCAAGTCGATGGGGTGGGTGCATGTAAAATTAGGATTTTTTCCCGAAACTATAAAAAGCGGAACACGGACTTTACCCCTATCAACCCTAGCCAAAAGGGCTAATATCGGTCCACGGGCTTATCGGGGCCTGCCTATCAAGTCAATGGGGTGGGTGCATGTAAAATTAGGATTTTTTCCCGAAACTATAAAAAGCGGAACACGGACTTTACCCCTAAAATAGGGGAAAACACCTATCAACCCTAGCCAAAGGGCTAATATCGGTCCCCGGGCTTATTGGGACCTGCCTATCAAGTCAATGGGGTGGGTGCATGTAAAATTAGGATTTTTTTCCGAAACTATAAAAAGCGGAACACGGACTTTACCCCTACAATAGGGGTCTGTATTATACAATATAAGGGAAAATGCCTGTATGGGGTATGGGGATGGTCAATTTTTTTCATGGGCTTTACTATGGCTTGTGGGGTCTCGTTTTTCTCGTTTCGCCAAGAAAATGACAATGGGAAGGGTCCCGGAGCGAATCGGTGAAATTTTTGGGGAAAGTCACCGAGGTCTGTATATAGGCTCATACTGGCTATATGGGGGGGAGGGGTGGTCAATTCTTTTGTGGGTGTTACTATGGGTTGTGGGGTCTCGTTTTTCTCGTCTCACCAAGAAAAACACGATGGGAGGGGTCCCGGAGCGAATCGATGAAATTTTTGGAAAAAGTCACCGAGGTCTGTATATAGCCCATACTGGCTATATGGGGGTATAGGTCCATCCTGGGAAATTCACACACGTTCATTGTGATATGGGTTGTGGGGTCTTGTTTTTCACGTCTCGTCATTTAGAACACAATGGGAGGGGTCCCGGAGCGAATCGGTGAAATTTTTGGGAAAAGTACCGGGTAGGCCTGTATATAGGCCTATAGGCTGGCTATACGGGGGTATAGGTTCAACCTGGGAAATTCACACACGTTCATTGTGATATGGGTTGCTTGGATTTGTTTTTCACGTCTCGTCATTTAGAACACGATGGGAAGGGTCTCGGAGCGCAACGGTGAAATTTTGGGAAAAGTACCATATAGCCCCGTCAATCTGCGCATGCGCAGTTGGTTGTAGTAAGTAAAGTGGCCATTTTGGGGCAGTGCTTGGTCCGAATGCGTCCTGGGAGGTGTCATGTTGTAGCTCTCGGGGTGTAGACCCCGATTTGAGGGATGTTCACGTCATCTGTGACGTCATTGGTGACGTCATCAGTACGAGTAGTAGCCAAAGTGAACATTTTGGGGCAGGGAAGAAAGGTATTTGGGGTAGAGATGGACCATCCTTGGTCCGAATGCGTCCTGGGAGGTGTCATGTTGTAGCTCTCGGGGTGTACAGCCCCATTTGAGGGATGTTCCCGTTATCTGTGACGTCATCGGTGACGTCATCAGTACGAGTAGTAGCGAAAGTGGACATTTTAGGAAAGTGCAGGAAGGTATTTAGTGTAGAGATGGACCCTCCTTGGTCCGAATGTGTCGTGTGGGGTGTCATTTTGTAGCTCTCGGGGTGTAGACCCCGATTTGAGGAATGTTCACAGCATCTTTGATGTCATCGGTGACGTCATCAGTACGAGTAGTAGCGAAAGTGGGAATTTTGGGGCAGTGAAGGAGGGTATTTGGCGTAGAGATGGACCATCCATATCTGTCATGCGTATTATACAGTATCTGTCCTGTATTATACCAATCTGTGCTGTATTATACTGTATCTGTCCTGTATTGTACCATATATGTCCTGTATTATACCAAATCTGTGCTGTATTATACAATATTTGCCCTCTATTATACCATATCTGTGCTGTATTATACCATATCTGTCCTGAATTACACCATATCTGTGCTGTATTATGCAATATCTGTGCTGTATTATGCAATATCTGTCCCGTGTTATACAATATCTGTCTTGTATTATAGCAAATATGTCCTGTATTGTACCATATTTGTCCTGTATTATACAATATATGTTCTGTATTATACCAAATCTGTGCTGTATTATACAGTATCTGTCCTGTATTATACCAAATCTGTGCTGTATTATACCATATGTTTCCTGTATTGTACCATATATGTCCTGTATTATACATTATATGTTCTGTATTATACAATCGGATAGCGGTTGTCGTGAATAACAACAAGTTCAGCAATGTTTATATAGTTTATTATCCCCAATGTTACATCATACCCAGGCTGGGGGAGCCGCCCTGGGTATGTTTAGTATGTTCACAGCAAAACAAATTGAAATATCAAACACCATGTTTTATTATTTAACGCAGCGTCACATTAGGTACAAGTGTTTACTGAGCTCAAGTCAACGATCAGCATGTAGACATAGAGAGTATGTGCGGCATGTTATGGTATTCATCAGTGCACGGGTGACGCATGCAACCGATGGCGGTGGTCGGTCAGCTTGGTAAGGAAAAACGTGACATTGGTTACCCTCTCTACCACCCATTGTGTGTTGGGGTGTTGACGATGTGCCCATCTCAAGGCATCCACGGTGTCCAGTATCTCCAGCATCGTCTCTAGTGACCTTCGGTTAATGATGGTGAACGGCTGATCAGACACATAGATATTATTGCCGGGATAATAATACCGTAACTGGTCCGTCTTTTTGTGACGTAAGATGTACCCGAAAGCGACATTCAATTTGAAGGCCGTAGTTTGATCTTTGAAGATGGCTTGGTCAGGTTGGTCAGTGGGAAATTGTAAATATCTTGAATAGGGCCATGAGGGTGGAAACTTCCGCTTCCGTTCACGTGACCTTTGGCCCCTGCGCGCAATTTTTATCCGGTATTGTTAGCGCGCGCAGGGGCCAAAGGTCAGTTCCGTTCACGTGAACGGAAGCGGAAGTGACCTCACAGAGGTCATATGCAAATTATTGAGGTCAGCAGGTGTCCATAACCCGGCTGTAAGATGGGACCCGGATGTAAAACCACAGTACCCGGATGGAAGACGGAGGAACGACGGGAAAAACCCACTTGGAAACCCGGATGTTGACAAGATCCCGGATGTAAAATCCACAGCCCACATACACACACACACACACACACACACGCGCGCGCGCGAAATGCGGCTCAGTCGTACACCAGTACACCAGTCTCGATCCTCGACTTGGGGTAGAGTGTGCTAAAAATAGATCACCAGCTAGCGTGCTATAAAAGGGAAGCGGCCTGGCCGTTTCATCAGACACTCTGTCAACCACCAAGATGTTCACTTGTACTACGTGCTCGAAATCATTCACTCGTCTGCACGACTTACGCCGCCATGAGGCTACCAAGCACGAAGGAACCGCCCGTTATAGCTGTACGATATGTACACTGTCGTTTCAGCGCCCGGATCATTTACAGCGCCACACACGTGCACGCCATGAAGTACCCAAGCGTCCATGCGAAGAATGTGGTCGACTTTTCAAACTGACCAGTCAGTTGCTGCGACACCAACGCACACAACACCCTGTTCCGCAGCCACGTTTGCTGGTAGAGAAGCCCGTAGGCACCAGTATCGAGACAGGGGGAACTCCCACCCATCGCATGAGGGCCGATGATGATGTCGCCCTAATTCAACAGTCAAATTCCGACGACAAGACCTTGGGCCAGATTTTGTACGACGTAGAGGGCAAAGTACACTTCGTGGACGAACCCATAAATGTTCCTAGCGATCTGTTACACGACGATCATCCAGTGAGTGACATCTATCGGCGCCATTGGCCCATGATCCGGCACTGCTTCCACCGTCATCGCCCTATTCAAGATATCTACAATTTCCGACTGACCGACCTCACCCATCTACGCAGCTACGTGGAAGCCATCTTCAACGATCAAACTACGGCCTTCAAGTTGAATCTGGCGTTTGGTTATGTGCTACAGCATAAGGAGACAGACCAAGTCCGATACTTTTACCCGAGCAGTAGCATCCGGGTATTTGACCAACCCTTTACCATCACGGATAAGACGTCGCTAGAGACGATGCTGGAGAAACTGGACACCGTGGATCCCTTGGAATGGGCCCAACAACAACGCCCCAACACCCAGTGGGTCGTAGAGAGGATGACCAATGTCACGTTTTTCGTCACCAAGCTGACCGACTACACCATAGGCTGAATGCTTCACCCATGCACTGGTGAATACCATAACATGCCATACATACTCTATATGTCTATACGCTGATCGTTGACGGCGGCAACGCTAGGTGGTGGTGGTGGTGGTAGTGGTGGTGGTGGTGGTGGTAGTGGTGGTGGTGGTGCTGTGAGAATAATAAAACGTGTATTACGCAATGTGCCTGTTGGTGTTGATGTCTCTTGGTTGTGTTTATATTGAATGGATCTGAGCATATTGATGCAATGAGAGGAAGTTTTCGGAGAGAACGTAATTCGACATGGTGCACGATTGGACTCAAACACAAACACACACACACGTACGCAATGTGGCTCATGAAAAACCTGGATGCAAGCTGTAAAACCACAGTACCCGGATGGAAGACGGAGGAACGACGGTAAAACCCCACTTGGAAACCCGGATGTTGACAAGATCCCGGATGTAAAATCCACTGCCCCCCCCCACACACACACACACGCGCGCGCAAAGCGGCTCAGTCGTACACCAGTACATCTCGGTCCTCGACTTGGGGTAGTTGAACTGAGTGTGCTAAAAATAGATCACCAGCTAGCGTGCTATAAAAGGAAAGCGGCCTGGCCGTTTCATCAGACACTCTGTCAACCACCAAGATGTTCACTTGCACAACTTGTCAGAAGCAGTTTACTCGTCTAGACAATTTACGTCGCCACGACACGGCCATCCACAACGACGGACTGTATACTTGTATAACCTGCGCACGGTCATTTAATCGGGAAGATGCTTTACTGCGCCATGAACATTCAATTCATGGGCCACCCAAGCGTCCATGCGAGGATTGTGGTCGGCTTTTCAAACTGACCAGTCAGTTGCTGCGACACCAACGTTTGATTCATGCCCCGGTACCATGGCGTGATCGACAACTTCCTACTGAAGAGGAGCCGCGGAAGGTCA